>JAZHYW010070073.1:0-26300 GCA_037355805.1 Ixodes ricinus
TCATAGATAATGTCTGGATTTGATGTCGCAAATACTGAAAATCTTCGGTCTAGTCACATCACGGGCCAAAAACATCCCAGGGTAACTCGATAGATGGTGCCATTGTTCCAAAACAACAAAGCACTCTAGCGCACTCAAATGCAAACGTATGAACTAGCCCTTACGGTACAGTCTGTGAAACGCATTCTGACTGGTGCGTCTGGCGTCCCATCTAGGCCCACACATTGAAAGAAGGCCCAAAGTGGCAAAAGGTCACATCACTGGAGCTGGCGAGTCATGGCGCACAGACGCCGTGATCCTGGGAGCTAGTCATACAGGTGCTGGCAAGAAGGGCTGGCGAACGCGCATGTTACCGTTGTCGTGGTGTCTCCCACTCGTGGCTGCCGAAGCTACCCCATTATCTGCCAAACTGGATGGCGACCTACTGCATGACGGCGTCTGTTACATCCACATTTGCTGCTGTACCACCGTCGAGATCATGAAGGGCCACACTGAGATGCGAGTGCGACGTCACGGGGCGGAAAAGAGGAATTACGAGTGGGGACCGATAAACACGGTGTTGGAGGGGTGAGGCGCTCCATGCCGGAGTGCTAGCCTTTTTGGAGTACTGTCTTCCCTTGAACTCAAAATCATCACCATAAACATCATCACCACAGCCACCACCATCATCATCCTTATCTCCCTGATCAATTAGAGCACTCCAAGGTGCAAAGCTAGCCTCTGAAGTACTGTCCTCTCTAAAATCCGAATCATCTTAGACATCATCACTACCATCATCATCATGATAATCATCATATTCCTTCCCCCCCTCCCCATTTGGGTCACTCCCCAGTGCAGCACTCACCTGAAACGTCATGGTCCCGCGTCTACCATCGTGGCAGGGGAGGAATGGCACTCCCCATCTGGGTGGGGTCTCCCATGTCTTCCCCTGCACCCCCGTGGGGAGGCGAGGGACTCCGTCTGCGTGCTGGGATGCGCCGCAGCCGCCGCGGGACAGCGGCACCCCCGCGGAGTCTTCGAGTGCGGAGATTGCGCCGGAAGGTGCGGAGGAGGGCATCAGGGACGGGGGCTCGGGATTGGCCGACAGAATGCCTGCTTGCGCTTCATCATCTCCTGCCAGCGCTGGCTGGGTCGCTCCATCCGGAAGTGGGCCGGCAGTAGAACCTGCCTGCAGTGGTGCAGGGACGGGTGCATGTTGTCAGGAAGGGCTATCGGAAGACGCGCCAGCGCTGTTAGCAGACGGTCGATCAGGCAAATTCACTGGTAGATGGCCAGCATTCTTATCAGACGGCTACTACTGCAAATCTATTGACAGGTGGTTAGCACTAGTCGACTCTCACTAATTCAAACTCCAGGAAGCCACAGACTTTAGTTTGAAATAACAGAAGTTTGGATAATCAGAAATTAATCTAAATATGATGTGAGGCAAAGTAGCAATTTGCTATAGGAATAGCAAGACATATCAAGCAGGCTTTCACACTTTCCTCTACACAGGCCTATTTATAAGCAGGCACACACAAAACATTTGTGAAGTATCAACTAGTTCCTCCAAGCCTTTTATTACACGTTGTACCATGCTTAAATGAAAATTCAGCTGAACTCGTGAAGGTTGTTCCCAACCTTCCACTTGTCCACTTTCTAAGCTGTTAGTTTTAATATAAATATATCTATGAACCATGGCCTCAGAAAGTCGAATGCTTACATTGATTGGGGTGGCATGTAAGTGACAGATTTGACATAAAATTAAACAAAAAAAGATGCCCAGCTGTCCTAATCGAGGAAATTTATAAACCTACTTGGTATATGAAAATATTCTTTCTTAAATCAAAAATTTAACCCCTTCAGAAAAAGATAAAAAAGACAAGCACGAATAATGAAAGCAGCTTGACAGACAGTTCCGTTTGCATAATCGCGGTGGGTTAGTCCCATCAAGTGCACTTCTCACCGAGCATCTGCGTACTGCGGAAAAGCAATGACCGCTGAAGCCAGTGGATATTGCTTTCCCGCAGTACACAGGTACTCGGTAAAAGCGCACTCAACGGGGCTATCTCGCTGCAATGAACAAATATTATGAATTAAGCGAAAATTCTGTTTGAATTAAGCAGCTTATCATGCATTAAAAACATAGTGGGACAACCAAATTTGTTTTAATTTGTTTCAATTAACTGGAAGTACGAAATATTCAGGTTTTTGTTATCGTGGAGTCCACTGTCTCAGATGGCTATCAGGCACATTCGCTGGCAGACAGCTAGCATGACTATCAGATGGCTAATCATCCAGATCTGTTAGCAAACAGTTACACCATTGGCAATGGCACCAAAATAGGTTTCACAACGCTCATCTAAATTGAAATGGGCAGGGGTGGAATTGAACCCAGCATCCCTGGTATCTGTAACGTGAGCACTCTACATGACCCGAGCTGGTGTGCACTAGCACACTTAACCACCAAGCCCCTCCAAACAGAGGCAAGGACTGCCGCACACGGAAGCTGTGCATTGCACTTCGTTGTGCGTCTTGATGTAGAAACGAGTTTTAGGGCTGGTTTCCAAGTCTAGAGCATCATCAAAAGGTGTTACGACAACACGGTAACATGGCCAAGTCACGTGAAAACAAATTTAGCGGGAAAACTTGAAGTGTTTGATGCATGGCTTCAACCTCCAACACATCTTCTCTGCTAAATTTGAGTCACGTGACAGTGTAACATCACATAACAGTCAAATAAGCCCTATGTGAAGTCACGTGGCACTGTTTCATGCAACGTAACATCACGTGACACCACGACGTCAATGTGTCATAGAACACCGTGACATCACAGTGTCCCAAGGCACCGCGACATCACGCGACAATCAAACAAGCCCCTAATGTGACGTCACACAGGAACATGCAAACGTCACATTGGGACATGTGACAAATCATAACGGGACGTGCCCTCGTGTGACACCGTGATGTGCCAACATGACATTGTGGAACACCCAAAAGGGTCAATGTGGTTCCACGACACCTGCAACTGCTCTGGAACGCGTCAGACTGGGTCCCGCATTCACCAGTCCCTGGGCGCACCCCACACACCGACCTTTAAAGGGGGTGGTGCGGTCGTAGGCATAGTTTCCCAGGCGCAGGCTGCCCTGGCAGTAGTCACAGCGGAAGCAGCTTCGATGAAAGAAGAGCCCCTCTGCACTCAGCCGCTCCATGAGGTACACCCGCTTGTGGCAGAAGCAGCACGCTCCGCTCACCGCCTCTGGGCCCTTCTCGGTCACGGCCACAGGCGGCAGCGGAGACGCTGCCAGGGGCGGCGTCTGGAAAAGGGACGCCGCAGCTTTGTGGACGAAGCTACGCTTGTACGGTACCTGGACCCCGTCTTTGACTGGTGCGTAACGCGTTTGGTCGTTAAAAGAAGGAGCAGACAACCGCACCTGCGTGCCGTCGGCCGAGTCATTCCGGAAGAGCACCACGGGCGGAGGCGGGGGAGGCCGCTTCTCCCGTATCCCTGTCTGGGCGTCCAGCACGTTGGCGATGTATCCCGCCATGGCGGCCACCCGGTTGGCGCCCGCGTGCCCACGTCCAGCGAGCCCTCCCTGAGCTGCTTGTCCAGCCGCTGGAGCCGCTCGTCGATGCCTGAGAAGCGGGCACGCTCCTTCTCCGTCAGGCCCCCGCCAGCCTTCAGCCGGGCGTCCATGGCATTCAGCTGTAAGGAGGGCAGCAGGGCGAGTCAAGGCTACGCGGCAAGCAAGTTCGTCCGCTTTTGCACAGCGGGTACGACATCGAAGTCGATGGAACACGACACATTCCGCATTCATCGGCCTTATGCAAAATATTGAGGAAAGTTGTCTTTTTTTTGTCCCAATTGCGCTTGCCGTAAGTTTCGAGACGTAGATTACCTTATTAGTGCGGACGCGCAAGTACATATATGCATAGCGACTGAAATAAGTCTTCTAAGCCCCTCGGCACCACGGGGGTAGAGCATCGGACTAATGAGTGAGAGTTTGTCGATTTGATTCCCGCCAAAGGACAGAGTGATTTTGGCAAAGATACTCTGGCTGCGTTATCGTGTTTCTCGTTGCAACCTTTCGCGGCACTCTAGATTTAGAAGCCAGTCCGCATTCTGCATTGAAGTGGACGGGTACCAACCCCGCGAATGATATTTTTCTACTTCTTCGTGTCTGTTAAAGCCCTGCCAGCAATCCGGGCCCACTGGGACCACAATGTAAGCCTTCATGCGCTGCCATCCTGAGATGATTCCAAGGATGCTGAAGTGCCTAAGAAGTTGCAGACCTTTTCCTCTTTATTTATTATACGAGCTCCATGGTCGGAAGCTTGGGACGATGGTTTATCTATACGCATGGCTAGATAATACTGAGTCTGTCCGAATCAACATTCAGGGTTTCCTTTTCGCAGTGCATAAATCATCCACACAAGACTGGACGCTCATACTTCGACGAAAGGTACCCCAAGCAGTGAGGCAAAGTGTGAAGCTTCTTTCGGATATCTTACCCGATTCAAAGCGAAAATGTTGAGTCATGAAGAAACGTTCATCTACCGGTGTAGCAGATGTAGGCTAGATATCTGACACAGCGTAAAGCCAATGTGTCAACCGTAAATGATTCCAAGCTAGAACACATTAAATTCAAACTAGGATATATTGAATTCAAAGGGGATCGTAAAATAGTTTGATATGTCGATATACGAAACTACATTAACGACATGCGCTCCGAATTGAAATCACGTCTCCACACGTCTCTGCTAACACGGAAGGTTGTCACGAATGGGAGCCTGCCAAATAGAGCATCCACGAACTGCTAAATACAGTAGGACCTAGTACAGTCTAAGCCCATTACAACAGACCTGGTTACAAACAGACATTTAGATATAACATACCGATTTGGGAAGTTCAGTTGGTTTTCCTCTATGCACCATTGACTCAACTTCATGTCTGCATACAACATACTCCTCTTACAACAGACCGAAATCTTGGTCAAAATCAAGGTTCGTTATAACGAGCTTAGACTATAAAAGCATAGTTGGTGCGAACCACAGGCACCACCGCTCACGTACACACCTTGCCGCACTGACGCGCGCAGGCGACAGAACATGAAAATAATTAAAAGCATAAAAGAAAAAAATCTAGAAGAATGGGACACGTTAAAAAAAAACTTTCTTCATCCGTAGAAAAATTAAGCAAGCAACAAAAAAGTGAAAGCCGTTTACAACTCCCTGTTACGCCGAATTAGAGTGCAGCTCTTGGAGGAGAAGGAGGAAGGGCACTGTGGGTATACCCTCCTCCTCCTCCCCTCCTCAGTGTTGTGATTGGCTTAAGCCATTTCATGACGTTGGAGCAACCAAAACAGTGTTTTGGAGCAGCAAATGTGGCTTTTGGCGCAACCAAAACAGTGTTTTGGAGCAGCAAATGTGGCTTTGGCGCAACCAAAACAGTGTTTTGGAGCAGCAAAAGCGACTTTCGGAGCAGCCAAGACAGTGTTTCGGAGCAACAAAAGTGGATTTTGGAGCAGATATTCTTAGGAAAATAAAAATATTCGCTCCAAGTGCAGCACAAACAAAGGGCACTTTGTGTTGTGTTGTGCTCTGATGTGACATGTTGTGACGGAACTCGCTGCTTCTGTTTTTACTGCTCAGTTGCTTGGCAAATTGCTTGGCAATGCTGTAGGCATTGCCAAGCACTCGAAAACCGCTTGCCACCGTTTTACTGGTTCCCGCCGTGCCCGATTTTTGTCAAAAGTAAGCAAACGTAAAACAACGAGTTGCAAGCGTCCCAGCTGCTGCCTCAGTCACGCAATCATGCTCGCATGCATGTGAGGCCAACTTCGGCAGACTTGCTGTTGGGCATGCTTCGTCATGCGAGCGCAGACAACGGCTGTCCAATCGGAAACCGAAACCATGGTCCTCAGCTCCATCGCTACCTTATCCCCAAAATTGTACACAAAACGTAACTCTCGAGCATGCGACAAAAGACAGTCCAGTGGTGCGTGCTTGCCAGGCCGGCAAACAAGGTACAAGCTAAACACAGAAAAAAAAGAACCTGAGTGCATCGATGCAAGACATTGCGAGCCAGCCTCAAAACGTTCTCTGAGCACTTTGTGCAACGACTGAACTCGAGACAAGCAAGCGTGCTGTGCGGGTTCAGCTTGCAGACATTGCCTTCTTTGCTTTAGCTCTACTTCTTCACCAACTTTCTTCACAGCAGATCTTTCACGACCGAGGTCCCTCTCGAAAGAAGGCCCACCGAGAGGAATCTAGATAAACAATACTTGTGACAGAGCCGTTTTTGAATTAAAGATGGATTTGTGTAGTAACGTATCATTTAAACAAGAACAGGAATGTTGATGAACATGCGGTGGTACTTAGCTCTCTAGAAAGCACCATATCTGCAGTGATATGGGAACGCAACATTCGACGTCACGAGACCACGGTCACTGAAAGTCACTGACCAAATATAGTTTTCCCACGGCCGCTGCTTCAGCTCACAAAGTAACTCCTGCCGCGAAAAACATGGTTTCTGCTTTCACAGCACGAGGGCATAGCTGGTACCCGGCACGCTAGCTGCCGAGCCGTCTGCACACATCCGTGCTCCATCGCTGAAAATATAAAAGAAGAGACGAGAGAAGAGACCCACAAGACGAGATCGTGAAACGCGAGATGCCGGGAAAACTATGCAAGACCGGGTGGACAACTGATGCACCGGTACTTTGTCAGGTGGCCGCTGTGCGCACATATTACACGCCTGTCAATTACAGTACTCAGTTTAGTTTCGGTTTTGAAAGGCGACCCAAATTGGTCCTTTGGAGCAGGCTTGGCGCAGATTACCCATATTTGGCGAAAATGTAGCAGGATGTAGCAGGGTTAGCCCCTTGGCGCAGTTTGGCTGCAATTGGCGCAGAAATCACATCACTGCCTCCTTCTTCAATCTCCTCCGGGGGGGGGGGGTCATGTGACTTCGGAAGGGGGTTCACATGACCTGGGGGGGTCACATGACATTGGAGAGGGGGGTCACATGACCCGGGGGGCTGCGTGCATTATGGGATATTTCCGATAATGCACTGCGCGGTTACGCCGACGCCGCTCAAGCCGGACACGGGCGCCTAAGAGCGTGCACTCTAAAAGAATTGACGTAAAATCACACAGCATTTTATTTTTTTTATTTGGGGGTTCTGGTGTTAGGAGTTTAGGCGGAGTGCTGTTTTTCTTCCCTGCATCTCTTCACCTTCCGCTGCCCGAGGTCAGAGTTTTTATCTTCAGCGCGTGCAAACCACGCAGCGACGGCGGTGTTCGGGAAAACTTCCCAACCAGGGGCGCAGTGCGGTTCGAAGTGCATCGAATATCCTGCGGGGTTAAGTTCGACACAGACACACAAGGCACCTTTACGCTTACATGAGATTTTCAAGGAGGTGTTCGAAGTAGACAACATTTCTGAATACCCGGGTCCGATATAATCAGGCTCGACCCCGTATCTATATAGGTAATGCCAAGTTGGAGCCAATGTGAAGCCACTGCTAAAAATGAGGGGACAGTGGCGAGACGCAACGGAGCTGTCCGATGCACCTACCTTGCTGTCGAAGATGTCCTTGAAGACCCGGGGCTTCTCGACCTCCACCTTGGGCTCCTTGGCCTTCTTCTGCTGCTGCTTCAGCCTCTCCTCCAGCATCTTCACATTCCACTCGTCCTTACCCAGCCGCCCAACCTACAGCATGACAGCTTCCATTCAGCACCTCAGACACCACTCAATCAGTCAATCAATCAATCAATCATGCTTTTATTTATTTCAAGACAAAACCACTTCAGACACCCCGGCTGATGTGGTACCATTGGCAACTGCCAATAAGGGTGAACCATGTGGCATGCACTCATGCTGCAATACCCTGAGCAGTAGCTTCCCAAGTGAAAATCTGTAACTGGTTCCAGCTAGAAATCCAACTGGAACCAGCTAAAACCAGCTGGAAATTGACGAGTCCAGCTGGAAATTGCCGAGTCCAGCTGGGCTGGGAATAAATCCAGCTGGAGCAACACTGGATCCATCTCAACAGGAACCAGTTCCAGCTGGAATGGCACTAGGTCCAGCTGGAACAACACTGGATCCATCTCAACTGGAACCAGTTCCAGCTGGAATGGTATAGTTCCAGGTGGACTGCCCCTATTCCAGCTGAGCTGGAAGCAGTCAAGCTGTTATTCCAGCTGGACCTTGAGCTGGGGTGGGCGAGTCCAGATCATATGTCCATTTAATGAAATACTTAAATTTCTCTCAGGGCCGTTAGTCTTCTTGCTTCAACAATTAAGGGTTGACTGGAATGAGTGAACCTTCATCCCAGTTGGTGCAGAGCTACACATTGGAAGAAACAATTAAAATGTGTGTTCGTCCTTGAGTTCCAATGGAAGTATTTCCCAGTTTACACTCAATCTGCAACTTAAGGGAACCCATCTCCCGCAAAACTGGAAATGCTTGGACATTAGCATAAAAAATATTAGAATGCAGTTGAAATGGGTTTCACAGAGTGCAAATGGGGCATAGTAGGAAAAAAAGTGATGCAGAAACATAAATGAGGATCCTCTTATTTCATTCAGCATTAGATGGCATAAGCCAGTGCAAGCTAGTTGTTTTAAAAGACTAAACTTCATATTTGCAAATATGAATCTGAATACATTAAACATCACTCTTGGTCGGGAAATTCTGAACACGCAAAATATTCCCTTCAAGAAATTAGTGAAATATCGGGCCCACTAAAATAGTCATTTAGACTATGCTCTTGCGGTAGCTACATGTTGAAGATGTTTTAAAGTCACCGCCTTGCGCCAGTAACTTATCATTCATGAGTGTTACTGACAAACAATCAATAACCATCTTAAATTAACCTCTGCAGATCAGAGCAATGAAGGCAGAAATAAACAAGACCAATGTTTTGCACCAAATTTTTTATTGATTTAAAGTCCAAAAAAATTAAATGAGGCAATTAAACATTTGCTTAATTTCAAAGCACCAAGGAGCTTGTTTGACTGCAGTTATTTGCACTACCTGCAATCACCTTGTTTGTAGATAAGATTAGAAGTAAATCGTTAAGGTGGGACACTACACAGAAAAAATAATTTCTGCAAAAAAAGTTTATTTTCGAAAAAATGCCATATTTACATTCACCAATTAACATCTAGAGTATTCCCAGAAAGTTTCATTACTATACACTGCATAGTTAAATTTTTATAAATAAGTTTCGGTCCACTGACGCTAAAGAAAAGGTAAAGGTTGGAGCACTTCGGATTCTTGGGTGGTTTTCTGGCATAGAATATTGTGAGGAACATGCCTAACTGGTTAGTTTTTCTACTTTAACATTTTTTATGCTAAAAAAAACTGCAGTTGTAAAAAGCCCAGACATGAAAAAGATTTTCTTTTTCATTCTTTATTTTGTTTGGCGAGTTTTTCCGCCCAGGGGGCAGAGATAAAGGCATGAAGCCTGACAGAGTCCCTGCCCCCCAACAGTTCAACAGTGCAATGAATACATTCAGCAAAACATGGCATATACTCAGTAAAAAAATAAAAATAAAAAGAAGGCACAATGCAACAGCTACTTCAACATTCAACAGTGTGAAATGTAAAATGAAATAAAAGGACTCAATAAAACAACTAGCGAAATTACATGTCACACAACAAGCATGATTCATACTGCATAACAAATATAACGTGGTAAGACACAGAAGCAACATATCACTAATATAAATCTTACATGAAAAAAAGGACAGCATAAAATAGGATTGATGGTCACCTTTGAGTTTAGCATGATGATCAAATATATGTCAAGAGCCACATTTGTAGTTAAGTAGAAGTACATAACAAAAATAACATTTAGCCTACATATTAGATGACTGAGAAGCTTATACCACTGCCCACTAAGAATCTTCGGCACTGTTTCTTGAAAGCATACAAGGTTTTACTGTAATCTATAGTCATATCTGTTCTGTTTAGCATCTTGGTTATCTGAAACGACAAGGTTTGGAGGCCATAACTGGTTCTTATTGAAGGCATCCTTCGCTTTGGGTCTCGCAGTTGGTAAGGACCTAAACTCTCTTTAGGCGTGGAGTATATTCCGTGTTCGTAAATCAATTATAAGAGCTTAAAATAGTATACTTGGTCTGCCTTACGCATATTATATTTGAATATTCTTATGGAGTTATACTTGTGAAAAACAATGCAATATAGCAAAATAACAAGCTGGATATGTGTTATGGGTATTCCTATGACTAGGTATATTACACATAAAAATCACAAATTTGTATTTTATATTAAAACAATAGTTTCCTTAGCAAATGGACTGACTTCCATGGTAACATTCCCATCATGTTTCCGAATTGACTTAAGACAATGAAATTTGGCAGGGATGGGCTTGCCACTCATAAACTTCTACAAATTTGATTGAAATCAAGCAAGCGGTATAGAATTCGACTTTTCTGGGTAGTGTCCCCCTTAAAACAAAGCGATAACAAACGCAGGTACACCCGCCGGCAATATGAAGGTGAATGCCAGACCGTCGACCGCTCCGTGCTATCAGCACCATGACGTGGCTGCCACGGCAGCCGCGTCATGGCGCTGATAGCATGGAGCGGTCAATGGCCCGGCGTTCAATTTCATATTGCGCACGACTGTACAGCAATGCATTAAAGGGCGACTCCACTCAATTCCGAAATTTCGGGATAATGAGTGATTTCGCATTAAAAAGCCCTAAAAAAGACACTACGTCGCTTGCTTCGCGAAAAATGGGATCTATATTTCTAAATCTAACTTTAAACACGAGCGGAAATCGAAACTGAAACTTCGGCTCCGTCCGGCAACATTAGTGGCACGAGATGTCACGTGATCCTCTACTCAACGACGGGCGGGATTGGGGCGGGCGTGTACCAGGCGCAAGTGTCGTCTGCACCACACTCTTCACCACGTTTTGGAGTCTACGACATTCGACGACGTCAGCACAACTGCGGCATAAGTCTGCGCACACGGACAAGCGCCTGAAGCTTGCAACATCAGCTAATGAAGTTTCTCTCCAGATCATAGCGAGGTTGATGCTCAAAGACTGCGCCCATACCGTTGCCTTGACTGCACTGTTGGTTTCGCCTGCTTGAGTCAGCTGATTTCAACTTGGCGAGCTGCAAAGTTTGCCGGACCGTTTAAGAAACATTTAGACAGAACTGCATCGTAATATTTGACGTGTGGTCTTCCTAGGTGATACTGAAGAGGACTGCATTATTTTTCTAAAACCCAAAATGAAGCAGTTGCACTTTAACATGGATGTGTCACTTTTAGAAAAAAATAAAAAAACTCCTCAATTATTTTTAAAGGCCTCACTTGGGTCTACGACCACTCATAGCGATTCACAAGGTCGCAAAAATACACCCGATTCTCAAACTTCATGAATATGCATGGCAAGATGCTCATATCGATTTTGTAGAGCTTGATCTGTGGTCGCTTATGTGCAACTTTTATGTGTGCGGTACCTTGAAGGCTGCTGACATGGTAAACATGCGAACAAACAAACAGTTCAGGAGCGATGTTTTTACCAGTAACACCAATAATCTGTTCAATCTTTGCGTAACTACCATCTGGGAGTCTTATGGCTCTGCAGTCTGTTTTTGTTTGCCTCTGGTAGCTGCCAGAGTGGAAGGACACGTTGCTAACTGACATTCTGTCATACCCAGAGACACTCACGTGATCAGCATGTTCAATGGTCTCAAGGACAAACCTTCTGATGGGTTCATCGACAGTCTTTGGTTTCCCTAGAGGCAGAGGAACATTCTTCAGAGACGACAAGCCGTTTCCTTGTGAAATGAGCGTTGCAGTGTCGTGACCTGTCACAGCCTTATAGGCAGTAATGCTGTTTTTGAGCATCAACCTCGCCATGATCTGGAGAGGAACTCCATTTGCTGATGTTGCAAGCTTCAGGAGCTTGCCCATGTTTGACTCAAAAGAAAAACACGAGTGAGCCCAGAGTGGGCCAAGCAGAACAACACACTTGGGCAGGTGGAGCAGTTGATGAACGTTGTATGTCATTTGTTGTTCTGTATACAGCATCTGCATCTTCACAACAAACTCCACCAAAAGCTGAGTGCCCTCTCTACATCTTCCGACGTCACTTCGTCTTGCAGTAGAGCAAAGATACCGCTTACAAGCAAGCTGAGATGCTCCAGAAAGGCATCAGGAAGGATGCCTTGCAGGCAAGGTACACTATAATACAGCAGCCAATGCTGCCACTCCGCAGCTTTCCAGTACTTCCGGAGTGTTAGCGACCTCGGAAGCCTGGTAAAGCTTTGGGGTGGCCGAATGCTGCAAAGCCGCCCATCAATCACAGCTACGATTCCTGGCTCACCAATGTAGTATGGCTCACCAGGAGTTGTCAACCAAAGCTCAGTCAGCTGCCTTGTGACACCAAGAAGGACACAATGCATGAAATCTGGGCTGAATGACCACACAATGTCAAACCCCCTCACATTGACCAAGGGAGACAGCCCTTTGACTCCATGCACTCGAGTCCCTTCTTCAGAAGCGGCCACCATGTCCCGGACCATGCCCTTGTGTGACCTTTCTTGCGATGGTCCTCCGTCAACTGGGTACTTGACTGTCCCTACAGGGAAAATGCAATTTGAAGACATTAACATAACAGTATGTAACATTTTTAGGATGAATGTCTTTAAGTACCCGATTTCGTATGAAAATTGAGCGTCACGACAGAAAAAAGCAGTACATGCAGGTCAACATTTGGCACCACAAGAGCTCTCAGTGCATGCTGCTATGTTTATTCCTCTACAGTACATTGCATGATCAATTCCACATTTGGCAACCAAGCATTTGGCCACTTCGTTGCCAATCACAAGTTGGAGGCACAACAATAACAATACTCTAACCTGGTGCCAGCACAATTACTCCACAAAATGTAGAGGCGCAAGTGAACTGGCGAATGTAGCATGTTATGAACATGTACACATTCTCCGAAGTATGTTTTGCAAAAAAAAAAGGTTTCCCTTCTTTATTTCTGTACAGCCCTGCCTTCTGTGAGCAATTAAGATGTCAGCTATGATTAGGACCTCTGTGATTGTGTCGTCCCGGTAGAAGCCTGTCTCGGGATTTCATTTATATGTGCAACTTTTATTCCATGTTTTTAAGTTCTTGTATAATCATGCCAATAATTGCACTGTGTAAATGCTGTTTCAGACAGTATCCTTCTTGCATTATATAAAATTACTAGAGCAGCATGTAGGTTTTAAGACCTAATAAGTTCTCACCCAGATAGAAAGCAGTTAGAAACTACCCTAATCAACTGTGCTGAATGCCCAGCTGCCGAACGAGGGATGGCTGCCAGTTTTAAACAGCCAAAAGCTCAGGACACCGATGGAGGGCAGGATTGTATTTCTTAACAGCTTAGCACACGTCTTCAACATCTGCCAAGTTCTGTGACAGTTCCTCCTTCCGAGCAAAATACAATCCCAATGCAACAACTTGCCTCCAACACAGGCTCCAGGGTGGTAACACCAATTGCAGCCGAAGTACCCGTTGTATTGGGTTGTCTCTTGCATGGCAGCCCTGGCAGGAGCATCGGCACAACAGCAAACACCAAACACCTGCAAAAATTGTTAAAAAGAAGTATGTTACCATTATAACAATAAAAAAGGGTGGTTACACTAAGATTCACATGCAATAAGTAGGAGGCAATAATGGATGCCTTGCACTATTGTAACATGTACTACAAAAGGGCACCCTAACACACACAGCCAGCCTGTGCGTGCCAGGGTAATGTGGCAATGTCACGCTGCGGGGGCTCGTAACAATAGGGAGTATTCGTAGATCGTTTTCGCCGTCCCGCAACGCTCTCCGCAACCCGCTACGATAACCGGAACTCTATAGCAAAGGCCATCAGCGCGCAGGTGCCGTAGCGGCCTCTTCGTTGCGGAGGACTTAGCGGAGGAGGAAACGCGGTCTACGAAAACTACCTAATGTACCCTCCACTACGTTAATAATACCGATCCATGGCAGCCAGACTGACAATATTTGCGAGGCATGTACATGCTCCTTACCTTTGAATGGACGGCTTCATCCCCAGCTTGCCAGTGGATTCCATCGTTGTTCAATTCTTCCATTCCGTCGGCAAATGCTTGAAGCAGCATGGTCATATCGGGCTTTGATGCACCGTACCAAAGTATCGGCATGAGCACATTCTTGAAACGCAGCAGTGGTGGGAGCTCGTTGACACTGAGTTGCACCGGCCAAATGGAATATTTGGATGAGTTGAACATGGGACTGCCGTCAGAATTGAACGTCAAAGTGAAGTCTGTGTCTGACATACACAGATCTCGCCGCTTCTTCCGGTACAGTGCACCGTCGGTTATGTCAGTCATGGGTTCCTGGGATATTTCTGATGAAATTTCCTTCAGATTTGCGTGCAAGGCTGAGCTGATAGTCTTGCTCGACAGAAGCGACGCGAGCTGCTTCCTTATTGGCATGCTAATGAAAAAGCAGCCATCTTTGACAAGTTGTGGGCCTTTGTAGTGCTGGTCACAGATGGGACACTGGACACTCACTTTCTTTCTCTCTTTCAGTTCTCCATCCGATTTGGCAATGATCGTCATGCAGACAGGGCAATAGAAATGAAAGGTCATTTCCGACATACTGATCCCACAAAACTTCCGAAAAAGATACTTGCTTTCAGGGAAAGCACTCGCCTGCACAAGTCCATTCACCAGCTTCAGAAGCTTCTCAATGTTCGAGTATGACAAGTCAGCTGCGAGCGCGTAGTCCATCAGCATCATGAAGGCATCTCCGAGCGTGAGGCTGCCAGAAGAAATGAACGGCACGCTAAATTGCTCGAGGTTTTCTAGAAACCATTCTCCTAGACGCTCGGCAGAGACGTCTTCTCTTGGAGCATATGTATCTTCTGCTGCCACAGGAGTCTCACTGGTCTCGCTGTCCATAGGAAGTCCAGCAGGCACTTCATCCGAAGCAGCCACAGTGTCCAAGTTCTGCTGCGGCTGAGATGTCGAAGGTGCCGTCGATGCGACGTTGCGCGCCGTATGCACAGATTCAGCCGGGTTCGGTGGATCAGGTGCTGCTTGATTTGTTGCGCCAACCTTGGCCTTGTCAGTGCGTCGCAAACGGAACAATGTGGCTTTCGGAAGTTTGCCGCCATTCGGCTCAAAGTAACGCTTCCGTTTCACTCTTCCCATTTTTGAAAGCTGTCACGCATCAGATGGTCCAAAGAAAGAAATGTTAGCGAACCACACCCGTAAATCGACTGCTAGCCCTGACCACTGCAGCTACTAGGGGCCACGTCAAAAAAGATTGAAATCGCTGACGGCGTCCATGACAGCAACCGCCGATACGAGAGACGCAAGCTCGTCATCAATGTTGCCAACTCAAGTGATTTGACCGGCCGCTTTTGTCGCTGTAGTGTGTAGCGGTAGAAAGGTGAAGCGAAGTTTGTAATATAATTTAAACCTGCGATTATTTATTTTATGCTAAGTGAAATGCGTGCGACAAAAGATTGTTAGCAGAAACTCGCCTTCAAACGATGAGTTTTCACGGTTTGCACAATCCAAATCCAATCCAAAAGCTTGCAATCTGGCGATCTGGTCAGCGGCAGCATGGCATGCGTGCGTCGCGTCACGTCGTGTGTTGAAGTTTAGTCGTTCAGTCGGTTTAGTCTCGGTGCTTTGTGGGTGTATTTTGGAGTGAGTAGGCCATAAACTAGTGGCAAAGCTAAAATGTATGCGCTCGCTCGATTTTTGAAAGACAATGATGGACGCTTCCACACCGTCTCCTGTTGTGACATCCAAAATTTTAAGCCCAAACACGAACGAGATTTCAACAGCAAGAAAGTCTACACGTGCTTCTGGCTAGACAAGAAAGACCCAAGCAACACCGGGAACTACTCCATCCAAATTCTCCTGATGGCACGTACGTATCGCATTTTTTATATGGCCCTAATCGTTGTAATGCTGCATGTTTAATATATAACATGTTTTATCGAGTGTTTCGACGCAAATAAATCTATCCTCGCAACAAAAATAAACCGGTGACCTCAAACACCGCCGCAATGAAGCGCGTGCGGTTGGAGCAAGATGCCAAAGTTTCTGAATGTTTTAGAATCAGATTATCTGACTGCAGTTGGAGAATTTTCGAAAACTTTAAATGAGAAAGTGGCGGCCAACAAGGCTCGCGAATACATCGAGATGAATCGGAGACTACCGCGAACGGGGCGCATTTTGTCATTGTCTGAAACTTTAGCATTGTTGATTGAACCGCTGGGGGTCTGAAAACGTTGATTGAACCGCTGGGGTTACGTAATGGCGGATATCTGCTTGCAAACCTGAGCGTGCTCTTAATTTCTTGCTATTTCCTAGAAAATTTCCGCAACGATCTCGGAGACTTAAAAGGAAACATTTGAAATATCGCACCGTCCGACGGCACTCTTGCGGAGCGTTTAAGTGCCGTCCGGTTAAGCACAAGTCACGTGCTTATCCTGACATCTGTTCCATCAGCCTCGCGGCGATAATTTGTTTTTACATAAAGCGCGAGCGAGACAAACGCTACAGGAGTGAGCAGCATATGTTTTCGTATGTATGTCTACGCTTGCGCAATCTTCTCAAGTTTGCCGGGGTGGCACTCTCTCGAATGTTGCGATTGTGATTTAAAATAAGCTTTAATTTAAATCTCACGTTCTACAGAAGGAAAATTATTAAAGTCCGGGATAATTAAGTTGTTAATTATTTTTGCGTACTTAACTTTTTTAATATCGTGTTTAAGGGCATGGTTTCAACTAGAAAATTGCTCAGCATCGTCGAAAAACACTAAATCAACAAATTGCAGAACGATAGAAGATATCAAAGCACCATTTTACGCCTTTCTGAAAAATAGCACAAATTCGACGGGTTGTTAAGTTTCGGTTTGCTATCCGAGCGCATCTCGGCCCTGGCGGCACCGCGCCCCGTGGAGAGATAGTGCAACCAGCCTCTGCTGCGTCGCGCGATGACGGCGCAGCAGAGGTTGGTTGCACTATATCTCCACAGGGCGCGGTGCCGCCGGGGCCGAGATGTGCTCTGATAGCAAACCGAAACTAAAAAACCAGTTGAATTTGTGCGGTTTTTCAGAAAGACGTAAAATGCTTCTCGTGCCTCTATCGTTCTGCAATTTGTTGATTTAGTGTTTTTCGACGATGCTGAGCAATGTTCTAATTGAAACTATGTCCTTAAACACAATATTAAAAAAGTTAATTATGCAAAAATAATTAACTTATGGTAATTATCCCGGGCTTTAGTAATTTTCCTAAATGAGCCTCTGGCCCAGGACCAAAACGACATGAGCATTTTTTCGTCGCGATGAGTAGTTTTCGCAGGAGCGATTTGGCCTCAGTTCTCTGAAACACCCTGTATGTGTGTACACATACACACACACACATACACACACACACACACACACACACGCACAACACGTACGTGCACACACACACACAGCATGCGTAGTGAATTTAGATATTTGTAAAACGCTTAAGTATTTTTTTTATTGCCATTCATGCTAATTATTACTCTATGAAACGAGTTAAGAATGTCATTCTTTAGTTTTGAGATATTTGTTATGAAGAAAGTTGTGTGGAATGTGATTATGCATGCATATAATTTTCAAATTTAACACAAAAAAGTACCGCAAAGTATACTAATTTCGGCAACAAAGTGCCAAAAACAAGACATTATTCATTAAAGGACGGTATTTGCTCGATAGGACGGTACTGAAATGCGGATGAAAAGTGCTGTCGAACAGCACTTGAATATGCAAGGTCGCTGTTGGGCGGCACTCCAGACACTGCGTTAAAATATTTATTTTAATGTGTGCTTTGTTATATGTAAACACTATAGTCTGCAGTTTGGTGTAATAATGAAATTTTGATGTTCCCTGAATATATCTAGGCACTGAAGCAGAGCTCAAACGCCAGAGAGAGACTACTAGGGTCAAAATACCACGTCTCTATGAGTCCGAAAAAGAAAGTGAAGAGGACGACGACGTGGGAACACAGAGGGCAAAGGACAAGCAGGTAAGCCCCTTACTTCGGAATTCCATACCTGAAGCCAGGCACGTAGCCAGGATTTTGTTTCGGGGGGGGGGGAGGGGGGAGGGGAGGGGAGGGAGGGAGGGAAGGGAGGGGAGCCCGCCCCAGAGAAAATGCTGCATGAGGGGGAGGGGGAAAGAAGATTCCAGCAAAATGAAAGATTTCAGGGGGGGGGGCCAGGCCCCATGGGCCGCCCCCTGGCTACGTGCCTGCCTGAAGCTATAGATAAAGCAACTTTTCATGCCACAATAACTTGAGCACATTTCTCTTGTTTGCATTGCCCCCAGCAATAGCTACTACGTACTGCATGGTTTAAGTGTAAATGGAATCTGGTGTTTTGGGGAATGTTGCAAAATGAAATTAAAACTATTTTCAAAAGCTACAATTCAAATTTGTTCTTAATTTAGTGCATGTATTTTTTTCTAATCAAGGAAAGCAAAAGAAAAAGTCCAACCAAGTCACAGCAAAAAAACAGCAGTTCGACAATATTCTCAGTCAACACCTCAGCCATTCAAGGAGGGAAAACACCGCAGCTGGGGCTCACATGTATGAGGTAAGGATGTCTAGTTTCTCTTCATATGAAAAACTAAACAATGTATGCTAGTAATTCCCTACTGCCTGTTATGCACTACATTTACTTGGTTTGCGTACGGAGTGGATCTAGAGGCCTGTGAAGCTTTCCCCTCCCTCAACTGTACTTCCAAAAAAGCTATTGTTAGCCACTGGGGTACACATATGCGCCTTTGAAACTTCCAGGCCAGACCGCCGACTGGTTCCGAGTCGTCGGACTCTGACGAGGAAGTGATCCCTGCCAGCCAGGCCAAGCTGCAAGTCAGCATTGCTAGCAGGGATTCAAAATACTGGCAGAAGAAGTATGAGCTGTCCCACCAGGAGGTGCGCTTGCTGCGCGAGAGAGTTGACTACCTGGAAAGGACTGTTGATTCTAGACTGTTTGCTCGTAAGTACTTGTCCAGCACAGGTGTGCATGTACTCTGTTCGACATCGCTCGAGCGAGGCCCACAGGGGCCAAGTTGTACATAGCATGTACCTCCAGCGTTTGACCCACTAGGTTGGCTAAGATGTAAGCTACGAAGGTAGTTTCTAATGAAAGTGCATTTCTGAGTTTTTTCACGCATACTTTGAATGACAAAATATAATTTTGGGCCTGTAAAGTTTAAGAATAAAAATCAAACATGACCTTCTTTGTGGTAGGTAGCCAAAAAGATGGTCATGGTGGCTCATTTCCTTCACATTTGAGCACCATTGAGCATCTGCTTTGTTTAGCAGCCCAGATATTAGAAAGTAGATCTGAGTCTGACTGGACGAGAAATCTTTCCATCTGGCATTATGTTTTGCTTAAAATTGAATTTTATCTGTAAAAGATGTCTACAAAGATGACTTAAAAATTAATCAAGGATGCAGATGCTCTTCCATAAATGGACACTCCTGAACCTGGCACAGTGACAATGGTTGAAACAGCTTTAAGCATTGCTCAAAACACAACTGAGATACCCAGAGGTGCCTGTTGTCCCCATTTTTTGGAGTTAAACCAGCACTTATTACTATTTCGTACGTGGTTAGGTGTACTAGGAAATGTGTGCACCTAAGTACAGTGTGGGGGAGTGCCCACATTAACCTAACATAGATTTAGCTATATAGCTATAGTCATAAAAAGTAATATGTACTTTTCATTCTTTTTAGTCCAACCTGTGCTGGAAAAAATTGTACAAGAACACCAAGGTATTGTATATGGTATTATATATGAAAAGTTTTAGTGATGCAATGCCTGACATCAACTTGTGTGAATATTAGGTGGTAAGGACGCCCCGGTTGCCAGCTGCAGCAGGCCCCTCCCAGCCAGCCAGGTCAGGCAACCCCCAGCCAGCCGCCTAATGTGCCAGAGCAGCAGGCAGGCCCAGGTTAGTTAGGCAGCTATTTTACTGAGTGAAAGAACTTCGTTTAATATTTTTCTTCTGTCTTGTTTTCATTTAAGAGTACAAACTGATTTCTATAATCATCTTCATCTAGGCATTCAAGACAGACAAGTGCCAGGTGGGGAAGCTCTGCAGGCTGAAGGTAACTGAACAAATATTTCAACAGCCATTGCAAAAAATGAATTTTTTGTGTGATAGGTCTTCATGTAACATAATCATGTAATTTTCAAATCAACAGGTGACCTGCAAGGTGATGCTCACCCTGCAGACTTCACTGCATCAAGAGATGGACGTGTAAGTTTGTTAGCTTATGATTTTTCTTAAATGTATAGGTAACCTTTTTATTGTTTAATTCTGAAAATGGAAAATGTTTTGTTGGTATAGGGATTATTTATTTTTCCTTTGATGTTTATGCACCTTTAATGTGCTTGTGAACATGTTTATCTAATCACCTAGCTCCCACAAAAATACCCGATCGTCAAAGTGTAGCTAAACGATAAATAATTGTAAATGCATATTTAAGTGGTATTTTAAGTGACATTGGCTATTTCCAATGTCGCTAACAGTGTAAAAGATTTGTCACCAAATCTCAAAGGCAAATTAACCTCCCATTGTACATACAATTTAAAGGGGCCGGCATAAAGAGGTTTCTGAAGACACTTGTTTTGGGTGCTTATTTTGTATTCAAAGCTTCAGGTAGCACAACTTTTTATTAAGCCCTTTACTTGTGATACTTGTAATACTTGCGCGGGGGCGGTTTCTTTCTTCTGTCTGCATTATTTTTCTTTGGAATGCAAATATTGCAGTATTTCTAACTCAAATGATGAGGAACCAGGCCTTACAACAATGTAACTGATGCAACCACTGTGAATGGAACCAAAAACTTCCATGAAGAAGTGAGTGTGCGAATCTATCCGTGCGGAAAGCCATCGCTCACGATTGGCTCTAGCGCTGTTTGTCGTTCAGCCTGGTTTAGCAATGGTTCCGGTCCTTCAATATGGCACAGAAAAATTATGGGAAACAGGCAGTGCTTGATTGTAATACTGGGTATTTTATGGTGCTTAAAGCCCACAGAATGAGCTTCTACCAAGAACAGATGTTCTCACAAACCTCTGAAATGCTCATTTAAAGTCTTATTTGTTTTTCTACCATACAAATATCTTTGCAAACACATTTTTCCAGTTCCACCTGAGAAAAGGCCATTACATGACAGAGGAGGGTGCCACAAAACTGTTTAAGAACAGTAAGCCCACTATTGTCATCAAGGAAGCGGCACAGGGCATCTGGGGCAATCACGCACTCATGCAGAGGACCGTCAGCGGGACCTGTGGTCCTACGAAGAGGCACTTAGGGGAGCCACCGCGCAAGCAGCTGACCCCTGAAAAGGTCTCAGTTGTGGTTGGTAGGTTGCACCTTTTGAACAAATCTGTACCCAAGATCTTGTGTAATTGAATTCTAATTGTACACAAATTTGTCGTTACTACATTGTTACAGACACACTGAAGCACTGGGCCCAGCTCAACAAGATCGATATCACGGAAGCCATGAAAAATCTGAACTCTACCCTCAGTCAGAAGATTCAAGACACACGAAGAAAGCAGTGACAAAATTGTGTAATTGATTACAATAAACTGTCAGGAATATCTGTGTGTCTGAGCAATTGTTTCTCAAAGTGGAAATAGTATAGCCATCCGGGAACTCGTGTTTTCTCCAGCTGGATATGGGAGCGGATCCAGCTGGAATACAACTGGAAATCTGAATAGGTCCAGCTGGAAATGTAGGTGGATCCAGCTGGAAGCCTAGGTGGTTCCAGCTGGAAATCTAGGTGGATCCAGCTGGAAATCACATGGATCCAGCTGGAAATCTAGCTGGATCCAGCTGGAAATCTAGCTGGATCCAGCTGGAAATCTAGATGGATCCAGCTGGAAATCTAGATGGATCCAGCTGGAAGCCTTGGTGGATCCAGCTGGAAATCACGTGGATCCAGCTGGAAATCTAGATGGATCCAGCTGGAAATCTAGATGGATCCAGCTGGAAATCTAGATGGATCCAGCTGGAAATGTAGGTGGATCCAGCTGGAAATCTAGGTGGATCCAGTTGGATCCAGCTGGAAATCTCCAGCTGGAAATGGCAACTGGAACCGGTTCCATAATCCAGTTGCAGATTTCCACCTGGGCGCTCTGCCAAGAGGCAGACGCGGACGACCAACACCTTGTACTGCGATGTCTCCCGCTCGCCCGCGAGCGGACGGAGCTGCGGCGAAGCTACATCGCCCTGGGATGCAGCATGGATGCCTGGGAGGACGTTGTCAGACCAAGGGGACCTGCGGCGGAAGCGGCGCTAAGGGCCCTGGCAAAATACCTCATCGAAACACACCTTGTAGACAACATCTAAAGCACCCCGATGAGCTCGGGGGCGGGAGGACCGGAGCATCGTACTCCACGAAACAGACCGACCGCGACCGAGCGCCTCGGGCCCCCGATGCAGACTGACCGCTGATTGGCTGGCGCAGTCGAACCGCGAGAGGCAGGGGCGGCCGGCAGCCGCTATTGGCCAGAACTCGGGTCTCGGCCCCCATTGGCACACAAGCAGCTGAATCTTTCTCTTTGGTGGTGCGCGCGCTAAAGGCAAGAGGCAAACCCCATCGAGGACGATTCTCCAGCTCTAACTTACAAACAAATTTAATTAATCATCTGGTTCCAGTGGCCATTCATCCGACGCGCCCCCGCGCCCCGCGGTACAAGCGCCCGCGCGCCGGGTGGCTTCCCTGCGCGGGAGCAGCAGAGAAATTCTAGCAGACGACAGTCGCTTCCCTCCTCCGAGGAAGCAGGCTTCGGACTGTCACGTGACGGCGCCGAGCGCGGGTCACGTGTTGTTTACTCTTTTCGCCCGGTATGAATCATTGTTTCTCTCCTCTGTCCTTTAGATTTTCTTTTGCTTTTCGCCTCCATTCATCGCGTTGGCTCTCTCCGTGCGCTGGCGCCTGAGAGGTCTCTCCTTTTAGATTGTTTATTTTTACTTACTCACTTCTCTCTGCTAAGTGCCTGCCGGGCTCTCTCCTTTATATTTGTTTTGCTTTTCTCCTTCTTTTGCTGCGCTGGTTTTCTCCCGACGCTAGCCTCTAATAGATCCATTCTTTTCAGATTTAGCACAGTTTCTCTTTTGGTTTTGTTTACCTTATTTTCTCTTTAGTGCCTTCGCCCGTCTTTCTTTGCATCTTTTTCTTTTCGCCTTCGGTCGTCGAGTTTGTTCTCTCTCCCGGCTTGCCCCTGACAGGTGTGATCTTTTAGATTCGGCATAATTCCTCTTTTTCGTTTTTGTTTACTTTATTATCTCCTAAGTGCCTGCACGTGTCCTTCTATTACCTTCTACTTTTCGCCTTCCCTCGTCTCGATTCTTCTGCCCCCGGCTTTAGTCCCTGACAGACCTCTTCCTTTTAAATTTGGTTTAGCTCCTGTTTTGGTTCATTTACTTTATTCTCTTTTAAATGTGTGCGGGTCAACTGTACCCCCAAATTCTTTCCTTGTCAGGCATAGTTTTCCTATGGTTTTATTTACTTTGTATCTAAATTCTCTTTACAGAGTTCGTAGGCATAGATTCTTTTGCTTCTTTTTACTTTAATTCCAAATTCTGTCCTTAGAATTGGCAAGCATATCTCATTTCTATTTTATTCATTTCTTTTCTCTAAAAACCAGTGCATCTGCTTCCCTCTCGCGCTGGGTGGCCCCGCTGCGCGCGGAGCGTGTGGCTATCGCTTCGGGGGGGCGAGTGGTCCCTCTCTTGGCCAGACTCGGGTCTCGGCCCCCATTGGTACACAAGCAGCTGAATCTTTCTCTTTGGTGGTGCGCGCTAAAGGCAAGAGGCAAACCCCATCGAGGACGATTCTCCAGCTCTAACTTACAAACAAATTCAATTAATCATCTGGTTCCAGTGGCCATTCATCCGACGCGCCCCCGCGCCCCGCGGTACAAGCGCCCGCGCGCCGGGTGGCTTCCCGCGCGCGGGCAGCAGAGGAGAAATTCTAGCAGACGACAGTCGCTTCCCTCCTCCGAGGAAACAGGCTTCGGACTGTCACGTGACGGCGCCGAGCGCGGGTCACGTGTTGTTTACTCCTTTCGCCCGGTATGAATCACTGTTTCTCTCCTCTGTCCTTTAGATTTTCTTTTGCTTTTCGCCTCCTTTCATCGCGTTGGCTCTCTCCGTGCGCTGGCGCCTGAGAGGTCTCTCCTTTTAGATTGTTTATTTTTACTTACTCACTTCTCTCTGCTAAGTGCCTGCCGGGCTCTCTCCTTTATATTTGTTTTGCTTTTCTCCTTCTTTTGCTGCGCTGGTTTTCTCCCGGCGCTAGCCTCTAATAGATCCATTCTTTTCAGATTTAGCACAGTTCCTCTTTTGGTTTTGTTTACCTTATTTTCTCCTAAGTGCCTTCGCGTGTCTTTCCTTTGCATCTTTTTCTTTTTGCCTTTGGTCGTCGTCTTTGTCCCTCGTCTCGATTCTCCTGCCCCCGGCTTTAGTCCCTGACAGACCTCTTCCTTTTAAATTTGGTTTAGCTCCTGTTTTGGTTCATTTACTTCATTCTCTTTTAGATGTGTGCGGGTCAACTGTACCCCCACATTCTTTCCTTGTCAGGCATAATTTTCCTATGGTTTTATTTACTTTGTATCTAAATTCTCTTTACGGAGTTCGCAGGCATAGATTCTTTTGCTTCTTTTTACTTTATTTCCAAATTCTGTCCTTAGAATTGGCAAGCATATCTCATTTCTATTTTATTTATTCTTTCTCTCTAAAAATGAGTGCATCTGCTTTCCTCTCGCGCTGGGTGGCCCCGCTGCGCGCGGAGCGTGTGGCTATCGCTTCGGTGGGGCGAGTGGTGCCTCTCTCCTCCACCGACGACACAGCCATCTGGATTAATACCAATCGTCCAGGTATTTCCATTTTCAATCGCGGAGACGTTTTGTCTCCACGATCAGCTCCATTGTCCTTCGCACTGACATAGTCTCTTGCGCGGGACTCTCCACTCGCGGGGCTCCTGCGCCACGGGTGGAGATAACTGACATCTCACCTCGGTATGTTCACATGTATCGATGGCCTGATTCATAGGAGCACCGATCTTCCCGAACAAGGAAGGCCGAGCACTGTAGGGCGACTCGCGCGTTTCGACTAGCTCAAACGCGCGGGCCGCCCGGTGACTAGTTGCTACTGCGATGGACACTTCCATCGCGGCGCAACACTCAGGGAAAATTTCCCAGCAGGCCACAATTTTTTATCACTCCGGCCAATTTTCTGATTCGGTACTAATTCGGCTTAAATCAGGTAGTTCGGCAGAGCTCCCTCGTGGTGCTTGGGACTGGTGTACTTGGTGGCGGCATACTTAGAAGAATAAGAAGACGAAGACGCTCCCAACTTCTGTGAAGAATTGACTTCTCCCCGGGCACTTCACCGGCCGCTCTGCTCGGCTGGTGGGGGCAGCTTTGTGCGGCTGGCGCGGCGCGGCGGCGCGCGTTTGCGGCGCGACCCTTGGGCAACTGCCCTCCTTCCTCTATCTCTTTCGCTCCCCTCTCCCCTACCCAAAACAAAGGTGACATACCGAGCCTCGGCTCAGCAACACTTCCTTTGTCTTCCTTACTCTCAAAACTCTGACTGACTGATCGATGCCTCACTCACTCAGTGTTCGTTGGTTCGTTCGGTCGTCCACTTCTCACCTCCACCAAGATGTCTGGGCGCGGAAAAGGAGGCAAGGCAAAGGGCAAGAGCAAGACCCGTTCCAGCCGCGCGGGGCTCCAGTTTCCTGTGGGAAGGATCCACCGACTGCTGCGAAAGGGCAACTACGCGGAGCGAGTTGGTGCCGGCGCCCCCGTCTACTTGGCGGCCGTACTCGAGTACCTGGCTGCCGAAGTGCTCGAGCTGGCAGGAAACGCAGCCAGGGACAACAAGAAAACTAGGATCATCCCTCGACACCTGCAGCTGGCCATTCGCAACGACGAGGAGCTCAACAAGCTGCTGTCCGGCGTTACCATCGCGCAAGGAGGTGTCTTGCCCAACATCCAGGCCGTCCTCCTTCCCAAGAAGACCGAGAAGAAGGCGTAAGCCATCTCGCGGCATCCGCTAAAGAAAAACGGTCCTTTTCAGGACCACTCATGACTTGAGTACGGGATACTCTTTTCCGTGCGCCAGTCTTCCGTGTCTCTAAACGCTCGGGTATGTGCATTTCGATTTCCTTGTTTTTTTGTGGAATGCCACCAGTGTTTCTCTTTCATCACTTGAATGCCACCCTAAGGCATGATATGCA
>JAZHYW010070074.1:0-21394 GCA_037355805.1 Ixodes ricinus
CTTAACCCACTGTGCTACGACTTTGTGTAGTGTTGCTCCCACAGATGGTGCATTTTTTTATAAAATTTGGCAAAGAGCGAACGCACTGGAGGAAAAGTAAAGAAAGAAAAGGCTTAGCTCCTATGGAAACGCAGCGACGCCACCGGTCTGCGAACAACACGGCACGCCGTTTCGCACGGGAGACTAAAGATGGCGCAAGCGGTCGCGACGCCAACTGCCGCCAACGAACGAACAGACGACGCCGAGAGCCGGCGTGTTTAGCAGACAAGGAACTGCAGTTCCTTGTTGTTACCGCGCCTGTTTTTGTTTCTGCGACTGTCGCCGCCTGCGGAACGCGAGCCGCTTTTGAGTCGAAAGGATCGTCTGCTAAAGTGCCGGCTCTCGGCGCCGAATGCTCGTTCGTTGGCGGCGTTCGTTGCGCCATCTCTTGTCTCCCGTGCGAAACCGGCGCCGTGTTGTTTGAAGACCGGTGGCGTCGCTGCGTTTCCATAGGAGCTAAGCCTTTTTCTTTCTTTACTTTTTCCTCAGGTAAGTTCGTTCTTTGCAAATTTTACAAAAAAAATGCACCATCTGTGGGCAACGCTGCACAAAGTCGTAGCGCGATAGGTTAAGAAACCGAATCTTCCGGTCGATTTAAAGAGCCTGCCGTCTCCTTGTTTCACCCTGTAGATATACCCTTACGACAGTCTGGCATTTTCCTCAAAGTCTTGCATAACGGATAGGGCTACTGTAAACTAAGAAAATGCTTCTATAGTAGTTTGTCCGAAATTTGTATAATGAAATTAGTATAATGTTTTTATAGGGTAGAGGGCTTACAATGTAGTTGGCTGGTATCACGTTCTTACTGACAGCCATGGGGATATGTTTCCCATGCAGTCTTAGAAAATGATCAAAGGGCATTTCACACAGTATGGTGCATAGGTCTGTTGATACCTGATTTAAAAAGCTTTTTTTATTTTCAATCAAATTTAAGCTATGGGCTTGTGAACATTGGTAGAACTAGTAATCGGTTGTGATAGCACTGCCAATGTCAGTTTGGATAACGCACATTGAGTAGAACAAAGCAGTGTTTTTTCGTTTAACTCAACTGTAGCACATAGAATCATGCATATACGGTAACATGTATACATGTATGTATGCATGTATGTACCATGTATGTATAGTATAGTATGCATATACACGCATGTACACGTTTAAAACGTAGCTCCAGTCATCAGCACAGGCAGCAGATAAAAAGCATAGGCTAGAAAAAAATATAATAATTTGCCTAGTGTGAATCCTGCAGCCGCTGACTTCTTGTCAGCTGCCTCATGATATAGTGATAGCTCTTTTTTATTGCGATTGTAGTAGTAATCCCGGCATCATTTTTACATATTATTGTGGATATAATAATCTGAATTAAACATATAAAATAGCTAAAAAAAAGACAGGGACACGACTGTCTTTTTTGCGCTATTTTATATGTTTAACTAAGATGAATCAACTACCCCAGCAACATACATTACTAATTGATAATTTCATCTCTCACTTAAATAATATCGGCCATTTGCTTCAGTTCAGGTATTAGACAGGGTGGCCCATCATGCAATGATGAACGATTTCAGTCTTGCATGTATCACTTGTTACAAGAGTATCAGAGACTGTATCACCCTCTTTTTCATTCTAGCGATGCCCGAGGTGCGTGTCATTCCTAAGCTGCAGTCTCGTGCCCCTGGTGAACTGGCGGAAATGGAATGCCATGTGACAGGTGTTCCTACTCCAAGAGTCACCTGGCTCAAGAATGATGAAGGCTTAAAAATTGCAACTGACAAGTACACTATTGTGGGTAAGTACAAAAATATGCACAGACCAGAATGCATTCAAGTGGGTGCAGTTTTGTAGACACATCAAGTAGTATATGTTAGTGGCTGTGCTCCTAAGAAACAGAACTGGCCTGATACATCAAAGCTGTTAATGACTGTTTGCATGGTCGCCCTTGAACTCATGTTTTATAGTGTTAAATGACAACCTTATATTTTTAAGCTACCGCAACGCCTTAAAACGAATGCCTGTAGTATACACTATACTTCATGAGGGGTAGGTGGTGCAACAAACTCGAAATATTTTTAATCTTATACTCTTCAGCCTAATGTTATTTGCAACTCTAGCTTCAGAACATATAATGGGACACTATGTATAAATATTTTTATTCTCAGGTACAGCAAACATATTCTTTCTTGTTAGCATTAGCTAGCGGTTTGGAAAAAAATATTGTCTTTTATTCAATTTGAGGAGACTTTGAGTTTCAGAAGAATAGGTGTGTATACTAGGCAGTAAAACTTTGGTTTAGTTGTAACTTTCCTGTGTTGCATAAGAAAATGTATCAGGAAGTGATAAATTGTGGAAATTGTTGCCTTCTCACATTATATTAACATATTTTCCTGTTGTGGCAGTTTTATCTTGCAAAATGAGGTAGAAGTTTTGAATAGGATAAATGATTTCATCTATTTCTGACACTCACAACAACTATATATAAATATATGCAGGTACACTGACAAAATGCTGCAATTAAAGAATGCAAGCGTAATATTTATGTGAATGAATGTTAGAGTAGCCACCAACCAAGTGCAGCAATAATTGTTGGTAAATATTTTCTGGAAAACCACTCAAGTTTCTGTCTCTTACTCCAGTGAGTGTCTCGTGGTTTCCGATTTAGCCGAATTACAAAAGAAAATTGTTAGTATTGTGGGTTAGTCAGATGGAGGCTAGTATGTGTTACAGCATCTGAAGTCTGTACTGTAGTATTTTAACGATTTAATCATTGCAGTATGATTACTGACCTGGTTTTTTACATGCATTACACAGTTTTGATTATACGTGTCAGTATGTCTGTAAAATGCACATATTGATAGAGATGACAACTGGCCAGGATCAAAACCACAATTGAGTCTTTGGTTTTGCAACACATAGCCATATTTCTCTGTTATGCAAAAATTGTATTAGCAGAAAAGTGCATTCAACTACAGCCTGGTAATGATTCAGGTATATGAGAATCACTGCCATATTCCTTGAAAGTAATGCTGCATGTCAGTGTAGAGTTCAAATAATTCAAGAGAGAACTAGCACTACAGTCTAAGCTCATTATAGCAGACTTGGTTACAACAGACATTTGGATATAACATACCGATTTGTGCAGTTCGGTTGGTTTTCCTCTATACGCCATTGACTCAACTTCATATCTGCATACAACATAGTCTCTTTACAACAGACCGAAATCTTGGTCAAAAAATCAAGGTCTGTTATAACGAGCTTAGAGTGTACTGCAATAGCTATTAAACATGCATAGGTGTATGTTCTTACGATATGAAACTGTGATAAACCTGAGCAAGTTATGTAATATTTGTAAAAATGCATATTCCAGGCAACGGAACTGCACTGATGGTTGGCAAGATAACCTACAGTGACACAGGAGCTTACATGTGCGTTGCATCTAATCCAGCGGGCTCAACAAGGGACATCAGCTCACTTGTGGTACAAGATCAGCCCACACCAAGTAAGTTTGAATATAATGCAGCATCTACAGCAAACGATTTTAGTGATATGCATGATGATATATCTGATCAGGTATCACAATCATTATCTTCAGGGTTCATCAATGCAAGCTTACTATTGCCAACAATTTACAAATTAACCACTTAATCTAGAAGTGACACCTATAAATACGGGACTTGCTAGGGCATAGGCAAAGTAACAATCCGCTTTATGTCCTTTCTCTGCACACTAGCTTGAACGAGTGAGATGTTATAGTGAGCTGATCCTTGGTCTTTGTCTTCACATATAAAAGCATACATTGTCAAGAACTGCAATACCCTACGCATAAACGAAATATGCATGGTGGTCTGAAGAAAAAAAATCAATGTTACGTTTGTGTTTAGACAGCATAAGATCGGTCTGCCTTTGGTGTATGCCGAGACTGGTTTATGCTGTAAACGATCAATTTAGCAAATGCAGTACCACTGCTAACCTGGGGTATTTAACATGCATCACGCAGTAGGGATACACGACCGCACACCAGTACGATGCTCACCTAGATCGAAACGGGCAGAGGTAGGGATTGAACCCAGGATCCCTGAGTTCTGCAGCGTGAGCTTTTGCTCCACGTGCTCCAGAGGGATGCATTGACAGGTTTTACTCCACGTACCCCAGAAAAGGTGCATTGAGAGGGGTGCATTGTATCTTGCACCGGAGTGCATTGTGTCATTGGAAATTCACCAAAAAGGAATTTTCTGCCTAAATAAAAGATGCCAGTGCTGCTTCTATGAGACGATTTCAGCTGATGATAAGGTACACTAATAATGAAAAGATCACATACCATCTACTCACAGGACAATGTATTTAAGTAAAGCTTTAATTAACTATTTGAGTGTCCCAACCTTTTTTTAATGTGATTTTTTTATTCTTTACAGAAACCAAAATTTTACTTGATGCTAGTCAGTGGGGAATTTAAACTATCGAGTAATTAAGATTCTGAATCTAAGATGCATAAACGTGAAGGTAGTCCTGGTCTGGAGCAAATTAGGCATTAGTAGTTTTGACAGTGTGCATTAGGTTTACTTTTGTATAGTGTTGCTCTTTTATGCTGTATATTTTGTATGAGAAATATATCCAGTGCTAAATGAGTGCTGACCTGGGATTCTTAATGCACAAAACATAGTAGTGATACAGGACGGCACGCCAGTACTATATTCATTAAAATTGAAGCGGCAGAGGTGGGGATCAAACCCAGGATCCTTGAGTTGTGCAGCACAACCTTTCGCTCCATGTACTTTCAGCTCGGCGTGCTAACACACACTGCCAATGCTCTCAGAAAAGACGCCCTATTTCTAAATCGTCTATATGGGGAATTTAGAATTTCAAAATCTTGCATACTTCGAAATCTTCTAAATTCCCATATCATGAACCAGAAGTTTTAAAGACTAATAGCCACTACTGCCTTCTTTGATGACGAGCTGCAAATTTCTGATTGGAATATACAAATAGATATAAACGTTTTAAATGTCTTTATGCTATTCAGTGGTAAAGTGTACCTCTGAGAGCCCTGCTGAAGTAAGATGAAAAAAAAATCAGCAGGCAAGTCCTCTCGAAGAGAGATCAGTGTCCACTGTGAGAGGCTGTGGAGACAACCGTGTGCTGACTGGCAGCGGCACAGTGTATCTAGGTCACATTTCATTAAAAACCAATGTCAGAATCTTTATCTGGATGACAGTGTATATGATTTTTATATACTTTCCTAAGAGAATCCATACAGCATGCACTCATTACAATTTGGGAAGGGAGCCTAGGGAATAACAAGACACAAAAAGTGCTTGTAACTCAAGAATTCGATTTTTTCTTTAGTGATACCGTGATGGTTATGTGATTTCATGATCACTATTGCAGCACTTATTATTCCTGCTCGATAATGTGAGGAGAATGTAACTACAAATGTTAAATATTTTTCGAACACAAAGATTTATTATCTATCTTAACTTTGCCTCCTAATTAGGTGGGCTTCTATCACATGTCACAGTGTTGGGCTATGTTATAGGTGCTCGGCAGAAATGCAGATATGCACACTTCGAAAACAAAAGGTTAAAGGAACTACAGTAATATTTCATTTTTAATAGATTGCCTCAAAACATCTCGCACCTAACTCATAAAAAACAAATTATGCATAAATGTAGACGCTGTTCTGCAAATAGAAATATTAAAGAAATTGTACCAAATTAAAATTTTCTATTATCTTCGAAGGCATGCTAGTAGAATTAGATGTTCTTCTAAAGTCATTTTTGGTTGCCTCTTTTAATTGTATACCCTATTCATTTATCTTGCTTGAACTAGAACAGAATTCATTCGATGTGAATACTGAGACAAAATATGGTTGGTATATCACATTCGTTCATTGCTAGATTTTACCTTTGGTGCCATTCATCTCACTGGGGATAAATATAGCAACTGGCAGATTCATTAAATGACAAAAATGTCTATGTTCCTCCCATTAATTGCTGAATATAAATATAGCAACCGGTCTTCGGATATTTGAGAAGTGAATACTGAATGTCATAGTTTAATTACACAATGATTGCAGTGAAAGCAACAAATAAATGCGAAATGGGATCAGCACACAGTTTATGATAGGTTCGTTTTGTTCTGCATCGTTACATTTTTATATTGTAACAGGCACAAGTTCACCACCGTAGTCATCCACAACTGCGCAACGCCTGCACGGACACTGCCTGGGAGCAGCAATGTCTTATGCTCTTGAGACATTGCTGGTCCCAGGCTCGGTCAGTAATGGATCTTGCATGTGTTTATTCCTACTTCGTCCTACACTATATCTATTTCAGTTGTGTTTGGTATATTTACGCTTTCTGTAGTTATAGTCATTGTTTTCAAAAGAAAATCATTCAGTTTTACTACCATCTGAGCAACATGTCCTCTATTTTTTGTGAGAATTATCTATAATTCGTAATTGCCTCAATGAATCAATGAAAATGAGAATCCTGTTGAAACAAACATTGAATATAGGTTCTGTGCTTACAACTTAAAATGATTGTTGTTATCTATTGTAATTTTGTCCTCAGGATGTCTTCATTCATGGTGCATTCTTTACAAGTTCACACCCAAATATATAATCAATTATTTCTTTCTGATTCCCATGATGCTGAATATATGCTGTTGTTGAAGATTAATCACACAATGAAAACTGACTAGAAGCTTTATTTCGCACTTTTGAATTTTCTGCAGTACATTCTGAAATGAATCTTCCATGAAAAGCTTCCAGTGCATGCATGAGCTTTGCTCCCCTAGCAGCGTCAGCTTACATGCACTTTGGAGAGAGCAGGAAAAGGCGAAGTAGCTACAGCTAAGCTGTTTTTGTTGTTATTTGACTTAGCATGTCTAGCATTGCATGCCACAATATCGCGTGCCCTTTGAGTGGTCGACACCTGTCTATGCTACAGAACTCCCACTGTGTTATGTATTTCACCTGAACTTGATCTTTATTACATTAAATATACACCAAGGACATCGCACAAAAAGCTTCAAATAAAAAGTTTGGCTAGGTCCGGTGTCCCTGCACAGCAGAACAGGACACTGTAATAAAATAAAACGACAGTATTCACCTAAACAAAATGAGCGCACACTATTTTTTTAGTTAAGCAACGAATATCAATGTGGTCGAGGACGAAGTTCTTAAGCAAAGTGGGCCGGTTATGAACAAGAAATTGAAGTGCATAATTAATACGGAAATAGGGAACGATCCATAATTCCTTGTGTTGAATAATGATGATAGATTCCCCTTTTATTCCAACTAGAAGGATGAGACAAACAACAATACACTCTACACTTGAAACTAAATACAAAAATAATAAATGATAGTCATAGATACCGGCAACTCTCATGACATTGTGGTTAAAAATAATGGTTCGGCATGAGTGTCGTAGGAAACATCTGCAATGAAACGCGGTAGTTCTTTAAAATAATTAGTTTGTTTATATTAGTTTTAGTTGTTGTACCCCAAATCAAATGGCAATTAGTTAAATAAACTTGGTCTCATTTCCTACAAAGTAGCCTTGTATGTCTGCCGCTAGGTGCCAACTGTACGCAGAAAGGTATCTTGAAAAATATACACCTCTAAGAATCTTTCGCATGTGATACATGCAGCTAAAAAGCCTTCATTCTTCCAGCCGCCCCATCGGAAGAGCGTCGCTTCTTTGCATTCCACGATTGGGGCGTTGCGGTGTACGATCCAGACAACTGCCGCCTCTACCATCAGATCCAGAGTGTGGACATCATTCCTGGCACCCAGGAGTATGTCTGTGGCGACAGGGGCACCAACTGCTCCTGGGGTCGCGCCATCAATGTGGCCGACCGATACGTCTACGTTTCCCAGCCAACCAAGGGTCGCGTGCTCATCATCTCCAGGATACAGATGGTTGTTGTTGATGTACGTACAGTAACCTTGTCATTGTTAATTACATTTTCTTGCCACAATGTCACACAGGGGCGGATCCAAGGGGGGGCGGGGCGGCCCCCCCTCTAAACAAAGTCGACCCCCTCCCCCATCCCCCTTCTCGGAGGGCAACTTGACATGGGTGGACCCCCGGTGCACAAGAAAGAATGGGAGAATAGTATCCTTACAAATTTTCCCGGCCCCCCCCCCCCCCCCCGAAGCGGAGTTCTGGATCCGCTCCTGATGTCACATGGCTAGTGATTTCCTTTACACGAATTTTGAACTTGTTGGTTGTGGAGAAACGATTCGAGAGAAGTACTGAAGAAGAAATATCTATTCAGAACTATATTTTCTATCATATTCCTTCAGGTCAATTGAGACGTTCGTCAGTTTCGTTTCACAAGGATTTCTGGGCGGAATGTCGAAACATATGTAGAGGCATCCTCTCATTATGAACATCATTTTCAGTGTCAAATAAATTCCTTTTGACAGTGGTAACTGAAGGACATTGGATAAATATAGCCAATATGAACTTAAACAAGAATATTGCTAACTCCAATCGAAGGGTTTTCTGACCTATTTTCTCAGCTTTCTGCTTTAGTCATCGGAACCTGTAAACTTTTGACATGACCATGAATAAACAGTAATATCTGCTCTCTTAGTTTTGCCCTTTAGCACATAGTTACTATACCACTAAATGACTAAAGGAGCTGTCAAAATAGCTATAGCCTGCTTTGACTGCTTTGAAGCCTGGGAATATAGCCGTGAATGTAAATTGTAAAACTGAAGTTGCCAATAATTATTGGATTGTTATCTGTCGTATATTCAGAGGCTTGTTGGAAAGGTGTCTAGGTTATTTATAGCTCAGTACACTCAATATTATTAGGATGATCCGGTCAGCAGCAGAATGAAAAAGACAAGACAATAGAGCACACGATGGATTTATAGAGGCTGGGCCAGCATGTGGGGCCTAGCGCGAGATGGTCGTTCGCACCAATGCCCCATCGTCATCTTCACCTTCTGCGCAGTACCCTCCCGAACAACAAGAGCCAACCCGGTTGGTGATTACGAAAATGCATATCACATTCACAAAGACAGACACATATAAAAACAAAGCACAACTGCCGACAGCAGGGGCGGGCAAAACGATACAGCATGCGGGGACCAGATTACATAAATTCCGTTTTTCCTGATTCTTTTAGAAGAAAATGTCTCACATAAGCTGTGAAAACTGGAACATCAAAAAAATATAAATAAAGCTCTAACAGGACACATCCCAAATTATTTTCCTACTGCTTGTCAAAACAAAACTGTGCCTTTGCTGAGCTTGCAACATTTCTCTGCAGGTTGTGGTCACAGACAAGTTTCCAGTTGACCTGCACTATGTTCCCCATCTTGACCAAGTGTGGGTCCTCTGCTGGAGGGGGCCAGTGGACAGGGCACCAAAACCATCCAGATCATACGAGATGCCAGCCAGAAGAAGAAGCACCACACCGTGCACCCTGAGCCCGTTGACGGCCACTTTGACCTGGTCAGATTTGTTACGTATCTTTTCACAGTAATGCCAGACATACAGCTGTAGCACAACATGTTGAACAAAAAATGTTTTTTTATAGTATACGTCGTACGTGCTCTTCGCTTGACAGAAGTTAATAGAGCTTGTTTTTTTCTATTTCTGTGGAATCCTAACAATTAGTGGTCAAAAACGAATGTTCAAAATTCTATCATCATACTATTTTACTTGCATGACACTACTTTACTTGCATGACACCCAGAGAAAATGACTGGTCATACAGAGTCAGCCAAAATATCCACTGCTTCCTCTACTGTCCCATCGTCCCTCAAGCACCTATTATTGGACGTGTAGATTCAAGTATTGGCAGAGATGTAGGATTGTTTGTAACAGCTACCAGCTCTAAAGATAACAGGAGCATTATAAACCTGTTGGCTACACTGCGTTTCATCTGCATTGCAAATTGCAACTGACCACATCATCACCATCATCATCATGTCTCCTTATTGTGCCCATAAACGACCAGAAGTCTGCAATATGGACTAGTATATAAAAGTTAAGAAAATAATCATACACAAATTCCACATTGCCAAAGTATACATCCATGAATTCATATGAAGAACAGAAATACATTCGAGCAACTTATATACATCACTAAGAATAAAAGGCTCGAGGTACACCTAAGCACTTCTTATGAGTTGTGAATGCGAAAGCATGCAAGCCGCTCGCCTGCTCCCTTATTTCGTTTGCTGCGTACTTTTCGTCGCCGGTCAGCGCGCGCTGACCTTGGACGCTCCGTGTTAACGGCGCGCTGACGGACAGGCAGCACCATAGGGTGAGCGGTCGTTGAAACTGACGCGCAGCGTCAGTTTCAACTTTCTTTTCAACTCGTCGACGCGCTCCAGCCAATGGGATTGAAGCCGAAAATCAATCAGCTTTGCTCCGCTCCTTTGGGATCTGGGAATTTAGGTGCCGTTGGATAGGTTTTCGCGTAGTTTCATAGCTATGGAGCTGGCTTCACTTGGAGAAAGGATTTAAGGTGCCGTTTGCGCGGCTCGCTCTATGAGACAGTTAATGCTTTCGCATTAAAATAGCATATTATGCAATTGTCTTTTGAATTCAACATAGCCATTGAAAATATCCGAGTCCCCATTTCCAAAATTATTGACACATATCTGCATTCTAGATAAAGGCGATGACATTGGATTGTTCTGAGTGTAAAAAATAAAAGCACATATATTAAAATGAGCAGGAACATTAAAATTAACTTTGCATAAAAGCTCGGAGTCTAAATCATTATGAATTACTGTGTGCAAAAATATTATATCACTGACAGCTTTCTGGCGGATAAAACTTGAAGCCCTAATTTAGCAAGGAGAAGTTCACAATTATCAAAATGTCTCTGAACAGACTCTATTTGTGCTTCATCATGTGCACTAAGAGAATTCCACACTATCGAACCGAAGTCTAGTCTAGACCTGGCAAGGGAGCAAAACAAGCGGAGCAAGCGAGCATGGCCCACAAAATGTCGAGATATACGAGTTATCATTCCCAGCATTCTAACTGTGGTACAAACAATCTGACTGACGTGGTAGCTGAACGAGGAGAACTATCAAAATGTACGCCGGGATCACGAATAAGAGACACTCGTGAAATAGTCTTACCGTCAATCGAATACAAATATGACGCAAGTTCCCGTTTTCTACTGTACGACAAAACCTTAGTTTTTTTCAGGATTAATTATTAAAATATTTGCCATACACCAATCAAGTATATACGACGCATCATTCTGAAGAAGCACACAGTCATCCCTCGAACGAATTCTCAAAAAGAGTTTGATGTCGTCAGCAAATAGCAACGGATTTGAATTAGTTATGCGAGTTTCAATGGCATTGAAACATCAGGGCCCTAAATTGGAGCCCTGGCGTACTCCAGACGGGAAAAAAATGATCAGAAAAACTGTCTGAAATACGAACGACGCTACGACGGTCAGTCAGATAGCTTTTGAACCAATTTACGAACACAGGAGAAAATCCTTTCTGCGATAGCTGATGCAAGAGCAAGGTATTTTGAACTTTATCAAACGCCTTGGAGAGATCAAAATAAATAACATCAACCTGACCACGACCATGAATGTAGGGCGCCGAATAATCGAGAAAGGTTACATAGATTCGTCTCAATTGAGCGTCCCTTACGAAAGCTATGCTGAAAGGCAGTAATGCGTGGATTGAAATAAAAAGACGCACGTGTGTGCACTAAAATCTCAAATACCTTTGCAAAAGCACATAGCACCCGGGGCACAGGGCGATAATTGTTTGCGGCAGAAGTATTCCCAGCCTTGTGTACTGGAACAACAACCAATTCCTTCCAAACAGATGAAGAAAAAAAACGTACACAAGGAAATATTAAATATATGTTCTAAGACAGGTGCAAACACACTCGAACAACCATTGACAATAAAATTAAGAATCAAATCTATGCCAGTTGATAATTTCGGCTTCAGTTTTTTTATGGCCTCCGTTATTTCGCGAACAGTGACTCTGTTAAACATGAAGACGTCTGAGTAATGGTGATCATTCGAATAATGCACTATCTGCAGGAACATTATAAACTTTGCTAAAGCTGAATCAGAATACTGTGAGGAACATTCAAGAACAACCGTTAAAGTGACCTGCGAATATCTTAGCAACGCCTTTAGGGTCAGACAGATATTCTGAATCGTTCTTCAAGCTGATGCCCTGTCCACTGTGTCTCGTGTGCTCTTTGGAAAATTTCCAAAGTTTATCTGGATTGTGCAACAAACTATCTTCCACTGTTCTCAGATGAACGTGCTCGTCATAAATAAACAACTTTTTCACGATAGAGCTATAGATGTTAAATCTAGCGTACCACGTGTTTGCTGCAGTTTCTTTTTGTACATTTTTATGACAGTGTTTTTTTTTTGATGTAGTGTATCAAATCTTTTGAATACCACGCAGGGTAATTTTGGGCTTGGATGATCGCTGAGGAATAAACTGATCGATTGCATGTTTTACTGCTCTTGTGAATTATTTCGCCGCTGAATCAGCTGAAGCGTCCTCTAAGATGGGCAACCAGTTATAATCTTTAAAATACTTATAAAGGCCAAAATAGTATGCCTTCTTTGAAAGAGTAATACATGCAGCTTTCACTAGCTGCTGCTTTTAAAGAACCATAAAAGGTGACAGTAAATAATCGGGTGATAGACGTCAGCCTTTACAAGGGGAATTTCGGCTAATGTTTTGCCGTGAATGGGAGCATTTGAAATTAAGAGGTCTAGTACATTTCCAGCACTATTACCATAGCTGTTAAATTGGCACAGTCCATTAAAATGTATGAAATTCATAAGGTGAGCCGATTTGCTTATTGTTAGACTATTTTTGCTATTGATAACTCCTGTCGACCAATCAACACCTGGTAAGTTAAAATCACCATAAATATCTGGATACAAAACTTTGAAAAATCGGTCTCGTTTTCCAGCATTTCGAAATGTTCAATAAAAATACCGCTATTCGATAGATGAGGAAATAATAATTTCCGATTGGGTAGTTAGGTTCATCATTCGAGAGTATTTCTACCCAAACGCATTCTGAATATGATTCTAGGTCACGTCTTCGATGAGAGGTAATTTGATTATCGACGGCAATTAAAACACCTCCCCCAAATGTTTGCCCAGTTACAGCATAGCCTCTATCACGACGATGGATGTTATAGAATGAGGGAAAATATCTTGCAATTGACATTTCTTCATTAAGCCAGGTCTCGGTCAAACAAATGACATCAAAATTGCGAGACAGTGCATTTGGCAAAAAGGTGTTAGCCTTTGTTCGCAGACCACGAGCATTTTGCTAATAGGCGCTAATTGTCCTCATTACTTATCGGAGTAGGGTCATTTTCATCTACGTGCGTGCGACTGACGTCCAACTTTCCAAAACATGGATGAAAATGCAACCATCAGGCCACACTTCGGGGTGGTTTTCATTGCAGTGTGGCCAACAACATATAATGTGCAGGTCATAATCAACGTTTAGCAATCATCGAAACTATCAGTCTCTATACTGGGGTGGTTTTTATTTAAATACCATTTTTGTATGTTGATCCGAACCAAGATCCGAAAGCATAAATAAGTCATGTTCAGTTTTTTACTGAGTTAGTAGGTTTATCAGCCCATTCAGAATCACGTATTTCAATTTTCATCTGTATTCTCAGATTTTTTTAAAAATCAAGCATGGTAATGATAAAGATGGGAGTTTTGAGCACCGGAAACATTCCCTCGCATTTTATGAGAACAGGTGAACACTTCCTCTTCTCTAGGTTGCACCTAACTACTACTTAAGTAGTAGTTAGTTGCAAATAGGCTGCAACTAACTACTATTTGAAATACTATTTTACTTGCTTGAAAACAACTCATTACATGTCATCACTAAAATAACAAAACTCGTCCAATTTATGATCGTTAAATAAAGGTACATATGTTTTTAATAAATTATTGCAGACGCACATCTGGCTAAAATGTTTCACGTTTTTAACCATTAAAATGGCCCTACGTTTTATTTTAATAGCGAGCAGTTGCAATTGCGACTTTTTTATAAAGTGTGAAATCTGTCTGGGGACTGTGGCTTGAAATTGGAAGCTTGCGACATATATGGTAGAATCTGATTTGATTCGTATTCGATAATTATGGAGGTAAGTTATGGTACAATATACCTGAATGACAACTTAAATGTCACTAAATATGCTATGTTGTTTCAGCTGATGCAATCTCCAATTGGGCTATTCAGAGTTCAGTAGTATTGAGCATTTTTCCTTATTGAGAGCAATTTTGTGTCCAGAATGACAGGGTTGTATGGCACAATCTTCATTGTCTTTGTTTTTATTTTGCAGGTCAGTGGCCTATTTATTCCACCTTCTCAAGACCTTGGATACCCCTGGAAGTATGGCTATGTTGTGCACACGAACCAACGAGGAATGTACAAGATGGACCTGCGAGCAATGAAATACATTAAGACTGTTGACTTAACTCCCTACAACTGTGCCCCAGCCAGTGCGGACTTTGCATCTCTAGGTACGCAGCACGGTCATACTATTTTCTTTTTTATGTGTTCAACATATTCTATATTACTGTGGGCACTGAACTCTTGTCTAAGATCACTACATTTTATATCTTGAAATACAAGTTTTCTCCATCTATCACACATCACTGATCCATAAATTAGTGCTGCAGATAGGAGCACCTATTTAAGCCTAGCTAGCAAAACCCCAGCTTTTGTTTCACTTTCATGTAAGCTCTTGCAATGGCCATAAGATAATTATGAAATTGAAAAAGTGCTCAAGTCACAGACCAACAAGGAATGTTGACAGAAAAAAAAACACGATAGTTAAAGGAGGTCAAAGTCGTGAACATAACAGAATGGATTCATATTATGTCAATACCCATTTTTGTGCGTCTTCATTCTGCACTGTCGTTTGCAAATACAGTAAATATGCATAGACAAGTTGTTTTTTAATTTCACTTTCTCTGTAGTAAAAACGTTTTCAAGGGAAGATGTTCTATTGGTCTGTCAGAAGGCTTACATGAATTTTAGTTTAGAAAATATCAGAGCTAGTAACATGAATTCTAAAACAAAATTTGAAATACTGGTTGCTTAGTATCTTCAAAGTATTAATTCTGGGATTGTCCTATTACAGGGGGCTTCGTAATTCTGGAGTGCCTGGAGCCCATCACGCAAGCCTATGGGTCAGATCCTTCTGGACTACCTGACGGACACAGTGCTTTCCCACAAGACCAACTTGTTTGGAAGGCCACACGTTTCTCCCGACTCCAAGCATGTCATCACATTGCAAAGCAGCAATAACAGCGTTATTATTGTTGCCCAAGAGGTCACAGAAGAAGGTAATTTCATGATTTATATTGCTTCCTAGGTGTGCTTTGCAACTTGTTGCAGAAAGAAGGGTGCAAAAGGTTTTTCATGGGAAGGCCTACTTGTGTGACTGCTTTAGGTTACATCTATGAAAGCACACCTAAACACCATAAACTCAAGATTCCACGTTTTTAGGCAAAGTGAAAGATTAGATAAATAAATTTGTCATACACTAGTGAAAACAAAACTTGTATAATTTAAAATAGATCCATTTAAAGTTCTATTATGATATATCTCACTGTAAGAAAATATGCTAGAGAATCAGAAAAGCATTGATAACTATACTAAAAGTTTAATTAGGATTGTTTTTAAATATTTTCAAGGCAATCCAAATACATTTGTTAAAAAAGCTTATTGGCTACAAAATATTCTTACATCACTGCATATGTGCATCTCAAAGGGCGCACCTAACTTAAAAAGGTATGAGCACATTATATGAGTCATGTATTGTCTATTATGGTTCAGGTAAGGATAATTAAATGGAATGCGGTAGGACTCCATTGATACGGTTTTAGCTGACTGCGGTAAAAAAATATTAGATCCAGGAAAAGCGTACACCCAATAATGTTCTTGGGGGTCTATAGATGAGGCAGGAACCAACTCTTACTCGACAATTTTATTTCATGCGGACTTTCATGGGGAAATAGGTACTTTATTTATTCAAATATAAATCGACAATGTTTTTCGCTGCTTTTCAATAAAATTAGGGGTCTGTCATAACCACATCTATAGAATGTCAACCTATAAGAGTGAGCAAATTTTCCGGAGCCGATCGAGCTAGCTCAACTGCTCCCCTCCGTGAACCGCTGCTCCTAGCACGCGGGTGCAAAGGTGGAGCTTGACCGCCTGCACGCCGTAGAACGCACGGCGCGCGCGATTGCGGTATCAGTTTCACGCGAAATGAAACTGGTGGAACCAGGGAAATCAGTGACACTAATAGGACCAAAAATAACCACAGAGATGGAGATAACAGGCGATTGCAAAAGCCTAAATCTCTTTCAAGCCTAGTCCAAGGTCATGCCCACCTAAAACCAAGAGAACATTTTGGTTCGTTGATGGACTACTCATACTTACATTTTTTTTGCAAGAAACCCAAACTTAATATTGCATGCAAAAAATTCTAGATGACAATTTGTTTTTCCAGCAGTAAGTTATTTTGCATTGCGTAGGTCGCCCAGGAACTGGGAAGTCTGTGGCCATTTATGACGTAGATTAATTGCACTGCCATCTCGTGTGCTGGTTTCACACCGACTGACACCAATTTATGTTTCTCTTACTTTTACGTGTTCATAAAAGATGAGTTGGGAGAAATGGGTTTGTGTCAAAGTGTAAACAACTAATTTTGGTTTGTTTCGCGATCGCCCTGACCCAAATCGACTGCTCTTTGTTGGGGAGATATCAAAGAGAAGCGTTTTACGGATTGTAACAAAAAAACAAGAACCATAGAGTTTCACTTGTAACAAACTGGATGGCAGCATCTCCTTTTCTGCCTGTTGATGCTTACTAAATTTGTTCTCCTGAAAATTGAACAAAATGTGAACATTTGTCTATATTTCATGTGGCTCAATTTCTGCATGCATAAACGACCGTTGAGGTAATGCTGCGGTCGCCATACCGAATGCCTGTTAAAGAATACCTGGTGCTCAATATTGCCATAGTATAAGGCCAAAATATAATGATGCAGTTTTCACTAGGAATAATTGACATTGGTCATGTTGCCTAGTTCAAATTACAAGCATCAAGTCAGTTTTTAGCAAAAAAAAAGATTGACAACATGGACTTTATATTAACTCAACATCAGCACGATTAGGGCGGATTACGCGGTTACTCGTTTGCCTTCGTAGATTCAACGCTCCCTTAGACCCCACTAACCGTCGACTGCATTTTTACATGTAATGAGTTTGTGGTGTGGTGTCAAGATTTTGTGTGACACGTAAAGTGCACGGTCATCGTTCGGTCTAGCATAGTCTGCCGTGAAATTGGCCAAAAATTGAAAATATTGAGCTTTCATCTTTTTTAGAGATGGAAACTTTACGACTTGAAAAAGTTTGATGTCTACAATGTGGCTAATAAAATATAATCGGTTTGACAGGTATCTTTGATGGCACTATGTATTGACGGTGTTTTCTTAAGAAGATGGTAACTGTATGTTGGCAAAGGTATAAAAACCCAGCAGATGCTCTGCCTCGAGGCGAGCTTTTGCCTTCGATGACACTTTCGTCGCATCCGTAGCCAAAACCGGCAAAAGGCAACGAGTGCGTGCTGAAGGATGAGTTTCTACTGGGTTATTAACTAGTCACCGAATATAGTGAACAGTAATGACCAACCATCTTTATACTGCATAATTTAATATGTATTAATAAGCCACAGAGAAGTTTTGGTCTTTTTTTATTTTAGTGTAGTGGTTTTTAATTTTGGGCAGCGAAACTTCTCGAGGTCAGACAATTATATTTTTGCATTTAAATTCTGCTAAGGAGGTTATCAGGCATAATCAAAAGTCAAGTAATGTACAAGTATATAGCGAATTCGTCACAGTCGCCTCTTTAATAAACGTTGCGAGGTGGGAAAACACCAAGAAAGGAGGCGTTCGCACCGAAGGTATCGCACATATGCTGATGCTTTCAGCCTGATTTACGTGGCGCGAGTCTGCTCGCGATTTTCAGTTACAGCGCTTCTTCCGCAAGAAATCTAAAAGCTGGTAACCGAAACAGGGACGCTCGACGTCCCAACTTCAAATCTCAAGCGGATCGCATTGTATGAATCGGGCATTATTTTCTATTTTAATCGAGAACGGCGCAATGCTGGCATCGTTTGCTCTTAGACACAAAATATTGTCGGAATCTTATATACTGTGCCGCCTTTGTTAAATTTCCTGACCTCTGTATTTTCTAAGATCAGAACAGTTCTTTAGAGCAGGCGCCATTGACCACGCCCTCCAATATTTTTAAGTGTCCACCGCGGAGCATACCTGCTACCAGTTCAGACCACCAAACCTAGCAATGAACTTTTCAAGGAGTTCTGCACTGCAAGCCCTCTTTATGCAGCGACGAATGCTCAAACTACGGTCGGTGTCCGGAACGGGAGGTTGCGCTACCCCTCCTGCCTCCTCCGCGACTCAGATGAATCGCAGAAGAGGCAGGAAAGGTAAAAACGCAATTCCCTTCACGGGACACAAACCCGATGTTCGGAGCTTTTGCGTGGATTTGAGTGTCATTTTTATGAGAGAAAGGTTAATTATACTATAGTGCCTGTAGCGCGTCTCAAGTAATATGTTTACTGCGTCCTAGAAAGTGGTCCCTACGATTCCTATCTGACGACGTCATCGAAGTGCCATGCTGTCGCTTGCCGCGATCACTGGCGGTGTCTAGAAGGCCGATACCTTTTGTGCTGGAAGGACTCTCAAGCTCGACTGATCCACGGAAGCTTCCACCGGGCCAGAAGAGTTGGAAGTACGCGACGACCGCAGCATCACTTGCATTCGCTCGCACGTTTTGCCGGGACATTTGGCAGCAGCCGCCAGTATCGTGACATCCGACAGCAAAAACGCTCACTTCTCTTGTGACGTGATTCGATTGCCTCTCCGGGACCACTTTCCAATGAATGGGCGGGATATGACGGTCAAAGATCGCGTTGCAGGCACCGTAATTATACCGCACATTCGTTTACTAAACCTCACTTTCGCTTCTCACACTACTGGCGAAACAGGATTGAAGTTCCTCTTCGACGTGAAGACGACGCTGCAGATCTGACGACGTGACGTTCTGCACTCCCCCGAACGAGCCACCAGCCTTCTCGACCTGTACTGCGAGCTCGTCCAACAAGGAGGACATCTTGCTGGCCGGGCCTGACAGGACGGCAGGTGGAGATGATCACTGGCATGGAGTCGGGCCATCGATCCCCGGGGGGCCCAGTGGGGGAACGCCAGCCGAGCCCATCACCAGTGCGGAGGCATCTTCGGCACCTACATGGTCCTCTACCCGCCAACGAAGCCGTCTTTGTGCTCAACGGCAGAGACGAGCGGTCCACTGCGAAAATCGGGAAGCCGTCGTCCACACCCCGCACTGATGGTCTGGGTTACGCTCCCACGTGACGGCAGGCCGCCATGTCGTCGCTGTTTCTTGTCCTGCCGTAGCTTCCAAGGCCCGTTCACACACCTCCGTTTGCTTACAACCTTGGATTCCTGCGTGATCTCTTACTGACGAGAAAGAACACACTGGCACGCTGGCGCCATCACTATGGCGCGACGTATGGAACTACGTTTAACTAGAGCGAAAGTTTTTCGGCATTTGCGTGGTCAAGTGTACGTACTATCTATTAGATATGGTAATTTATAGCATTCACAAAGGTTTCTCCAGAAGACTAACAAAGCGATGCGCCGAAGAAAATAGAAAATATACGGGAATGCCAAGTGTTCCACGGCTACCCGATAGAGAGCGCGGCAGTATTTTCTCACCGTGGAGAATCCTAAGAGGTTTTAAGGCACTTAATTGTGACCAGTCGCAAGTGTGTGAATAAGCCTGGCAGGTTTTCTTGAATGGCCATTGCTTCTGACAGAATGAACTGCAGCAGAAATTTTTATTTGTTGCGTGCGTCAATCCGTGAGGCTTACTGAGAGAAAAAATGCCTCGATTGTGAGCAGCCTATTTCCTTATAGGGGTGCTTCTGCTGCAGTTTTAGGACTGGGGTGGATAATCAGGTGAAGAGGCAGGAAAAGGGACACTCACATGCCACAAATGCTGGCGCCCTGTTTTCAGTGGCGTAGCTTCCTTGATAATATTTTAAAAAACATCGTTGAAGGAGTTCATTTGTGTTCGATTCACTATTATGCTCCTTCAACTAAGATTCGAGAATAGACAAGATTGGTAGTTCAATCTTATTTTGACTTATCAAAAGAGTATAATGTAAAAAAAAAACACTGTCGATGCGTCTGTGGGCGTACGACGACGTCAGCATCTTTGCCATGGGGATCTAATTTTCAAAAGTCGTTGTGATTTATTAATAGCATTTCCTTTAAGAGGAATATGCATAAAGAATCTTAGGTGCTTCTTATTTTGAAGGTTTCTATTTATTGCGAGAAGGTTGTTGCCCATACTGTTTTGCTTTTTGCAGTGTCCTCTTTACCTCATTTTCGAGGACAATAACGAGTTTAGTTTGCTTACATTGTATGGCGCCGTGGCTTTACGCTCCTTCTACAGTTGAAGAATGTCTCATAATGCTGCTTGGGGCGTAGTCCATCGTCAATAATCTTGAATAAAGCTGCGCTCGAGACAGAAGCGTCCGTTTCATGAGGCCTTGTATGTCACATTACAAATCTAAAAAAAGAAAAAATTTCGATCGAGCGATCACAGATGAAATATTGTGTCTTGCATGCGCTCCCTACTGGCCAGCGCAGAGTACTGAAATTAAGCCCTCAACTTCCCAAAGGCAAGTGCGAGTTTACACATCCGACATTTATTTTTATGAATACGTGGGGGGCGAGGTGTAACAGAACTTACATACGCCGTAAAACAGCGGTCAAGTCACAATTTTTTACAAATGCTGTATAGCTTACGGAAGCTAATGCTTGCTCGGAGGGATGCAGCTAATAGTGAGTTGTCGTCCGGGAGGGGAAAGATTAGGGAATTATATAGTGCGCAGTTTCGATCACCATTGCATTGTAACGAGGACAAGATGCGCAGGTACGAGGCGAGGCAAACCTGCCTAATGTTACATACAAGTTACAACTCTTTCTGTTTATATGTTTTTGGTTCTTCGTTGTCCACGGTTGTTTGTGGACAACAGAGGTGTCTTAGACGAAGTGGCATTCCATCAATGGGGAGGCTACACAATATGTCAGGTAAGCTAAGATATATTAAATATGGCACTACTTTTTGTAGAGACTGAATGTTTGTTCTCTGACTAAAGATTATGTATCGCGTATTTTAGTTATTTCGATGAACTGTGCTTCACATTCATTGCCTGCTTAATGGC
>JAZHYW010070075.1:0-17504 GCA_037355805.1 Ixodes ricinus
ATTGAACAACAAATATAGAAATGCTTGAAACTTCTCATGTAGCTCTTGCTTTAGCGGTAATTCACGGTCTTGTTTGTTTCTTTAAGATGAATCGACGTTAACAGGAAAGAGCTACTAATCAGATAAGGTATCCAACATATATGCTCAGTGTGCATACTATTTCATTGGCTTTTGAAAAATATTTACTTGCAGAGAAGCTCGGATTTACTAGCTTTAAAAACATATCTCAACCCCTTGTTCTGCAAAAAAACTGCTTAAATGTAGCAAAATGTAGTGTAGAATAGCCCACTGCAACAAGTATACTCCAACAGTAAAACAGCAGAAAGTTATAATACCACCGTCGACACCACGTAGTGGCGATGTGCTATGCACTGAACTTTCTCCGTCTTCTATTATTATGAAATGAGAAGCACAGATTAGACACCAGTACTGAGTCCGTGTTTGGCTCGGACTCAATCAGTGTTGATTGGACACGTGTTCCACCTGAACATTGAACACGTGTCCCAGCTGTACAATGACGCAGTACTTGTGTCCCATAAGTGTCTCGTGTTTTATTGAGACAGATAATGAAGAAAATTCATCGTTATCTAGGCAGTATTAACACAGATCACAAGCCCAAGATCAGGTATTCTTCCACAGTGCGCCACTGCACTGTGGGGAAGAGGCACACCGACGAGCATAAACAGCTTGACTTTGCAGTTGCGCAACACTCTTACAAGATAATAATAGCAACGCAACAACCGTTTCTGATAGAAAAAAGTGCATTCAAAGAGGAGAAGGGGAACATGTCATGTAGTGACTGCAAGCGTTTTTCGGCGATAAATATACTTTATAAATAAAAAAGCAAGCCACTCAACGCAGCGCAATTGGACTTTTCACAAAGGTGTCTATAGATGGGGCATAGTTATTACACACAAGTTTTGTAATGATGGTTTCAGAAACAACCTGGGAATGAAAGGAGTGTGTTATTTTTATATCCTGCTACATTCACAGATGGTGTCATACATGTTCATATATGCTTTCGGGCATTAATCTGGAGGAAACCTTTATGTTTGTGATCCATATCGCGAATCGCTGTTTAACAATTGGTGTATTGTAGGTACAAACAGTGAGATTAAGGATTAGTAAAACGTCTAACACTTAAACCTCAGATCCATACAACGGAGATGTCGCTGCTCAAACCCGACAACAACGTTTTCTTGTGTTGCCTGTGATGGCTCAACATTTTGTGGCTCTTACTGTTTGCTTATTTCTGAATCAGCGATGTATCTGTTTGGCGTTATGTGAATTAGAAAGCGTGCCGAAAAAGCGTTTGCCTCCTCACAGACCTTGTGTGTAATCAGTAGCACTTGCTCAAGTGTGTCGTACTCAAAGGAAGGAAAGTTCAGCTTCAATTACTTTTTTAAGCTGAACGCCGCATCATTTTCTCGACACGGCCTGAGGTCTGTGGTTTTGTTTCCCGAGCACTTGAGCAAGGCTTTCCGTGTCTCACTTCTCTCAAACTATTTCACGAGGAAGCATAGTGGGGCCATATATCAGTGACACTCGTCGTCCAGACCATTTATTTTTAAAGTATTTATGCGCATACCAGTACAATTAGAAATTTGGAGTGGCGCGCTTCCGAAGCGGTGTGGCTATTAAATGACGAAACTCATCTTTAAAAATATTATCTCTAAAAATTACCCAATTATAATGTCTCCTTGTATATACTCCCTCTCCTTGTCCCTCCGCCGCTCCATTCAAATATTCCATTGTTGAAAGCGGTGCTGTCGGTCATCAAGTGATAAGCCATTTATAGAACTCCATCGCTTTGCCTTCAAAGCATCAACAGAATCAAACCTCGTTCCTTTCAACCCAGACTTGATTTGGAGAGAATAGGAAAAAAATCAAATGGGGTCAAGTCAGGAGAGAACGGCGGGTGCCTTAACATGGTGATGCTATGCTGAGCAAGGAACGACATGACTGGCAAGACTTTGTGTGCTAGCAAGCGTAGACTGGATGGAGGATCCATGAATTGTTCCTTCCACATTTCAAGACATGTCGTTCCTGGCTTAGCATAGCTTCATCGTGTTGGAGCATCCATCGTTGTCACTTGATCTGACGCAATTTGATTTTTTTCCTATACCCCAAGATCAAGTATGGGTTGAGAGGAACGAGGTTTCGCTCTTTTGATGCTGTGAAGGCAAAACGACGGAGCTCATAAAGTGTTTCTTACTTGATGACCTACAGCACTGATTTCAAGCAAATGAATATTTGCATGGATGCGGTGTAAGTACAGGAGACGCGAGTAACACACAAGGAGACAACGTTAAAGTCATGTATTTATTTATTAATTGTTTTTTTGTAGGATGAGCTTCGGTATTTTGCTAGTCACACCTGATCTACGCTGTATACTTGAAAAGTACTATATAACGTGTAGTATTTCTCAATAGAAGCATAGGCTGAAGATCCAAAAGATTACCGAACAGACGGCCGGACCTTTGACATATTACTACCTGAGAGAAGAGAATGTAAGCTTATCAAAAATTCATTAGCAAAGAGGTAAAGTTAGGTTTAACCGCTGAGCAAAACCGATACCTGTGTACCCGCGTCTTTCTCTTAATTAGAAAACAAAACATAAGAAAGAAATAATTTCTTTCTAAAGAAAAGGCTTAAGCGGAACCACGAATGCAAGAAACTAATACTCGGTTTCACTTACAAAGTAGCTTAACAGACGCCACGAGCCACTGGAGACAATCGTTAACTCGAATGGTGTCAGGTGACATTTTGGCTGGGCAGAGACACGCGGAGAATTTACGTGACAAGCTCCGAGTAATGGATTGGTTCCGGCAGCCTACAGGCACTTTCGCGGTGCGTCATTAGGTGAAACGGAAGAATAGGTCAACTACCAAATAACAACATTCTCACCCGTCTTCTGCTGTTCGTCATTTTGGCGTTGTTATAGAGCAGCAGGTTCTCTTTCATGAAGTCGTACTCCTGCTGAGTGCAGTCCTGCTGCGTCGAATCTTCCGATTCCGTGGTGGTGATCACTTTGGTCTCCAGGGAAGGGTGGTTCGTCCAAGAGGTGGGAACGTCCGTCCGATCCGACCGACTGCTCCGAAGCCGGGGATGTGGAGTTCTGCTTCTCTGTCGTGCTCTCGTGTTCGGGATCTGGCAGAGATGACAAACATACAGATTCTATATGCCTAAAATAAATGGCGTCAAATACTCCTAATGTAAAAGACTAAAGGTCTCCCAACAATGGCCGATCCCTTTTACAGAGTCGAAATTAGTGACATATATTGTTTCATGCGGCTGGTTCGATTGTCTGAGCGAAGCCGCTGCCCGGAGCAAGAAAAGATTTGTCCGAAATATGGGACTCTAAAAAGCCTTTTAAAGGGCCTCTGACGACCTTAACAGCAATACTGTTTTATTGTCTCAAATGCATTAGGACGGTGTAATATAACCAAAAATATTGCATCACAAAAAAAATAATAAACAATTGGCGGGAAACGCGTTGTTTGAAATCTGTGTCCCCATCCCTCGACGGGCTCACATCACTGTTTTTGCGATGACGCATAAGGAAAACTTTGTCGGAAATATAGAGGATTCGGAAGGTGCATTTCTGAAACACTTGTAATGACATTCAATAAATGCACATGTTTTAATAAAATTACAAATGGACTGTTCCACTCATTTCAAAATATAAAAGCAAATCAGAACCCGGAAGTGAAAGTAACAATGCGTCAGTCACTTCTTGGCAGTTCACTTCACACAACCTCGTTGATCTCAGGGCGCATTCAAATTTCGCGAGTACAGTGGCCTCCAGCAGCACCTTCGACGGCGTCGCGTCTGGCGTTGCTCACAATAATTTGGTTCTACCGTTCTACCTCTTCGTATTAGAGACCAACTAAACAGAACACTGCACAAAAATGAAGACTCGAACTGAAAAGCGACGGGCCGTCTACACACATAGGATGAACACAAGGCACGTGCAAAGGCAAAACTAGAAACAAATGCAAGGAGCGGATGATTTAGCCAGCTACGTCATTGACTAGCGCGAAAAAATTCAAATAGGGCTTTTCTATTTTTTTCCCTTGCAAATACACGGTTTCGGAGCTTCACGTTATTAGGATGATGTCTAGGGGTCATTTCCAGTCGCTTGCCTCAAATTACGAAGCTAGTTGGGTGCGAGTCGCCTTATAAAGTGTCCGGAAGCGGCTGAATGACGTCACTTTCTTCTGCCAAGGTACGCGGAAAAACAGGAGCACGAAACGCCGAACTTCTCAAAATAAGTGGTAGGGAAGAGGGTGGTAATTGGGGCTAGTCGGTACATGGATAAAAGTCGAAACGAACAGGGTGAAAGCAATCATCGTAGCTCATGCAACAAATTGCTAATGAGCTCCAATCCTGCATCAACTAAAACGGTAGAGGTAATTATCGCCTTTCAAGCAGCGCTCAATACGCCATTACAACATTTACGGCCCCGTTAAAGGTCCTACAATCACCGAATCATCAGGGAAGAACACGACCCTGGAACGGAACTCCTGGTGAGATTCTCAATCTGAAATTTAATTTATACAAAGCGTCCCCCCCCCCCCCCCCCAAGACAAATTACACGCTAAATTGGTTTGCAAAAATAAAAAAACTTGACCGATCTTGTAGCAACATTGCTCGAAAATGTATTTAACTGGTCACATTGTTGTGCTAAAATCTCAAATCGAAACTCCGAGCACAAAGAAAATAAGAAACATAGTGATTTTTTCAAAGGCGCAGCGGCAGCTGTCGGGGAGACACCGAACGACGGCGAACGACGGCCATGTTTCTTTGCCTCATCCAGAGATGGCGCTGCAGATTACAGGACGTAAAGCCACTGGGCGCCGAGCGAAGCGCGCTTTTATTCGAGTTTTTGGTTCGGAGGGATATTTGCCAAAATTAAGTTGTCTGGGTTTTAGGTTAAGTTTCACAGTGCTGAAAGTGTCCCGCCATAAATATTAATAAATAAAACCACCCAATGTTGCTCCAGAAATGACGTACCTTCGTCTGCGACGGTTCTTGTTTTGTGCATCGTCTGCTTTCGCAGTTTGACGTTTGAATGAAGCACGAAAGGCAGCGAAGAGTGCGCCCGAAAAGCAGCGATTTTCTGGCTCTGAAAAGAGCCGCTGAAATCTGAACTACGGTCTTCGTAGTTGCAGTCAAATGCCTCAGTCACACACTCTAACCAGCTTCCAGTGACCAGTGTGAATAAGGCTTTCGACCGCAACTACGAAGATGGTAGTTCAAATTTCAGCGGCTTTTTTCAGAGCCACCAAATCGCTGCTCTTTCGAGGCACTCCTGGCTGCCCTCGTGTCTCATCACTGATCTCTATGACAATTGCTGGATCGCGTTTGCCCGCTCCGCGAATGCGGCCACTGGCGGCCATCTTTTTGGTAGAGTTATATTACCTCTAGCCAAGGTACAGCTGCTGCAGCCACTATCATCCATCCATGGCAGACAGCGTTGTGGCAGTTGTGGTGGCAGGCTGCCATCAAAATAGCGTGGGTGATATTTCGTGCTTGATTGAAATTGTTTGACGAAACATATTTTTGAAACCCGGCGTGAACGGTAGCCCGACCTTTGAGGACCCGGTGAAAGTTTCACGAAATCGCAGCACCGGGGAAAAGCAGCACAGCACGCATCGAAAGTCGCATCGAAAGAAGCATCGAAAGCAGACGCCGGTACGGAGTCTGCTTTCGATGCGAGCTGCGCTGCTTTCCCCCGGTGCTGCGCTTTCGTAGAACTTTCGCCGGGTCCTCAAAGATGAGGCTACCGTTCACGCCGGGTTTCAAGAATCTGCTTCGTCGAACAACTTCAATCAAGCACGAAATATCACCCACGGTACAGTGTACTAGATCCACGGCTATTTTATGGCAGCCTGCCGCCATAGCGCTGTCCGCCATATTACTATGATGGCTAGAGACAATATAACTCTACCAAAAAGATGGCCGACCGTGGCCGCATTCCCGTCCATAGGCGGAGCTGGTCAAACGCGATCCAGCAAATAGACATAGAGATTAGTGTGTCTCATTCAAACGTCGATCTCCGAAAGCAGACGATGCATGAAACAAGAACTGTCGCAGACGAAGGTACGTCATTTCTGGAGGAGCATTGTGCGGTTTTTATTTATTAATATTTATGGCGTGACACCTTCTGCACTGTGAAACTTAACCGAAAACCCAAACAACTTTATTTTGGCAAATATCCCTCGGAACCAAAAACTCGGATAAAAGCGCGCTTTTTCGCTCCGCGCCTAGTGGCTTTACGTCCATTAGAGTTTCTCTATAGACCTTTTCATTTCAGTAGTTGCCTCACCGGCGGATAGAGGGCGCTGACGCACTCGGCGCCATTAGGTTGCTTCAATTTGGTTGGTTCCGGTTTCAACGTGAACGCGGCTATGTTGCTGTTTTACGTTGTTTTTGCTCAATTTTGTAATTAGATTATTTTCCTTGTAGCACACAACGAATGAAACAGTTGTTTTGAGCCACTTTGAAGACTACGAGGTGTTTTTGAGCCTAAATTGCGGGCTTTTTTTACCAACTCCTTTGATGTATCTGACTATGGTTGGTTGCGAAACGCCTGACTGATGTACAGGGAAGATTACCATCGTCTACGGCCGTACCCGATGACACCAGTTTTCAGAAAAACAAACTAATAAAGAGACTAACACGTGAATGGTAAAAAGCATATCGACAGCTTGATTAGCAATGTGCTGAATCGGCCAGAACAGATAAGCTCGCGAGTTTACTACTCACTGTTTGGTTTTCGTGGGCACCCAACCTTTAGTGAACTTCGCAGACTAAAAACGTATCGTGTAATGACGCAGATAATTGATATAAACAAGTAATATCGTCTCAGCCTCTTTTTTTTTTCTAGGTGAGTACTTGAGCATGTTTTGACAGGCTGAGTAGGAAATTTCTTAAATTATCAACCCTGCTAAAGTACTCATAAGCAGCATTTCGCGATATTGGACCGAGGAAATAAATTATTTTTATATCAACATTTGCTTTTTCAAGATGCGATATAAGTGACAAGCCCGTGAAATTAAATCTGGCATTTGTCTTCCGTAAAATTGGCCAAATAAAATTAAAGGGCACATTAGGAGAAATACCTCGGAAAGTTTGGCTGAATTTTAGCGCTAGGCACCACTTCACGGACCTGTGTGAACAAACGTTTTTATTTTTTTGAACATATTTGTTTTGTAAATTTTGGCGTCGCCAGCCACCAAAAGTAAGCCTCTATTCGCCATTAACAAACCAGGACTCAAGTGATTGTTATGCAGACGGCTCTTTTTTTTTTCGGCGTCAAATATTGTGGATTTTAGATACTAACAAAAATTAAAACAACGTACGCAAAAAACAAACAAAAAATCGTTATTATTACGCATGCGCCGAACCCAAACCGCGTTTTGGATTTGCAAATAGAAAGGACGTTATTTCTTTGTGCACACTATTCTAAAACTTGCTACTGTTAAGTGCCTGTGGCAGTTTCTTACGCAGGAAGTCTCAACCTTTGTGATAAAATAAATTAAGTGGACCGCACTGGTTATCTAAATATAATCAATAAATCACTTAAATGACTGTCGAAATGAGAGCGAGCACGGTATACAATTTCTTAAACTTCATAAGTAAACCGACCAACCGAATGTTTACTTCGCAAAAAAAGATTGAGAACCTCATACACATGTGGGTGTGATATTATGAACAAACAAATCGCCTGATGTTGACGTACCATTACTTCTAGCCTCAGATAAAATACAAGTTAAACGTTCGTTGCCTATCTCCTCCGCGAGTTTCCTCACATAATCAAAAGAAACTGTTTTCGATATATTATGAATACAAAGAACGATACTTTCAGGAAATACAGATAGTCTCCTTGCGCTGACTATTTTTGACGCCTTCCGATCCTAAATGCGCGATATAAATATACGCGCTTCTTACTGAGAATGTTCCGCCACATGTTAGTAAACAAACCTCAGTTGTTATAAGGACATTTGAAACCTCGTGATGTCTTAGTCGTCGAGTAAACGTATCGGACTACAGTTTCCGAAGTAAGGCAAGAAAGCGCGGTGAAACGCGACGAAAAACACGAATACAACGCATCCGCCAAGGCGCGGAGGGGAGAGCGGAGCAGCAAGTTGAAGCAACCTAATGGCTGCCGCGTCACGTGATTCCAAGATGGCAGCGCCCATGCGGAGGAGGGTGAAAAGGTCTATATACTCAGCATATACAGGAACTCTAACGTGCAGTAATCTGCAGCGCCATCTCTGGATAAGGCAAAGAAACGTGGCCGTCGTTCGCCGTCTCCCAACAGCTGCCGCTCCGCCGTCGAAAAACTCACTTTTTATTTTCTTATTTGCTGCGGCTAGCGTTACGTCTGGACGGAGCACTGGAAACGCGTATACCTAACCCTCCCCCACCCTCCTCTCTCTCCTCCGTGAACCTAGGGAAGGCGGAGATTTGGACGTAACTTGGGTTACGTCGGACGTAACGCTAGACACTTCGTTTCTCTTATTTTCTTTGTACTCGAAGTCCCGACTTCAAATTTTAGCACAAAAATGTGACCAGTTAAAGGCACTTTCAAGAAAGGTTGATGCAAAATCCGGCGAAGTTTTTTTTTTTTCTCTACAAATTATTTTTAAGTGTTTTTTTTTTCTTTTTTTTTTTGAGACACCATGTACATGTTGGCAAAACATAGGCGACCAGTGAACACTTCCCTGTCACGTAGCCTGGAGAGGAGCCAGGCATAGAGATAACTCCGGCCACGTCGATGTGCTTTTAATAAACCTAGTTCTACAACAATATAACGCGCATGCGTCTGTGCTTCATTCACCCTTAAGCTGAGAATAAGTTGGGAGCTACGTGCCCGCCAGACTAATCACCCGCCTCCCTTTCATCACGTGACCCGGCTCTTTGCGCAAGGAACATGAACACGTGCCGAATGAAAGGAGTACGACAGGTCCAACGAGACGTAGCTTCCAGACGGAGTATAGCGGATGATTCTGCGTTCGATTACCACTCGGTAGAAGCGTGGAAACCTGCAAGTGATGATGATTCAATTAAATGCAAAGGTGCCAGCGAGCTGGACAAGAATGATGAAAATTGCCAGTGATACTGCCCGTTTTAGCAACCTCTTCATCAAAGTACGTTGCCACACCGACAAACAAAAAAAGGAAGGAATTTGACGGTGTTTTGATAATCCGAAGTTGTATCAAATCGATAACCGCAACACGAGGAGACTGGTACAGTGGATAACCCAAATTAAATGTATATAGACGCTTCTAAATAAAGAATACAAACTTTCTTAAAATATTGCGCCTGGTGTCGCAGGGGAGATTTAGCTGGCTAAGCCGCGGGTAAAACCGCTAATGCATCATACAAAAGGCAGTTTGCAAACGGGAGGCGTTCTTGCATGACGGCCGTGCCATATTTGCCTTACGAAAACCGTCTGATGTTCTAAGCATACATACGTACGAGGGAAACGTGCCTCGAACGATGATAGAGGCGTGACCGCTGATAATTCTGTCGTCATGACTGCAGCGAGCACCTTATCTTCTGTACCGATATGTGAGGAGTGTGAGCGCGGTTTGATGCAAGCTCTCGGCCGACACTTACGGACGCAGTTTCCCTTGTGGTCGATGGTGATCGCCTTGGCCGACAGGCAGGCGGCCCTGTGGAGCTCGCAGTGGTTGATGTAGTAGTTGCCGTCCGAGCCGCACACGGGCTTTTTCCGCTTCTTGCATGACTTCTGGCAGACGCAGGTAGCCTCGCCGGCGTCGTTCACGTCACACTGCCGCCCACGTCCGCACACCATCGTCTCGCAGAGATCTGCGCGCCAAAAGAGGAGGAAGGATTGGTTAATCAGCGAGAAAACGTCATTTGATAGTGCACAGACATCCTATGCTTTGGAGACAAAAGCAGCATGATGATAGGTTGTGGAGATGGTAGACTCATATCGGGCAGAAAACGATCATGAAAAGTCGTCTTCACACACCTTAGGACTAAAAATGTCTGAACGAAGACGGCATCAAACCCACAAGGTGCTTCGTCAATTCGTCGCCAAACAGAAGACCGATGTGGTCAGGCTCGGGAAAACAGGCATCATCATCATCATCATCATCATCATTATTCTTATTATTATTATTGCCCTCCAGATCTTAGGAGGGCAAGAGCCCTCCTAAGATCTGGAGTCCCTCAGGGTTCGATTTTGTCACCACTGTTATTTAACATATTTGTGAACGACATTTCATCATCCATTACCAATTCACTAATGTTTCAGTACGCTGATGACACTGTTTTGCTTCTCGCCACCTAGTGTACCAGCGTGCAGTGGAAATGCTCCAACTTGATGTAATTAGCGTCATGGACTGGTTTTTCGGTAAACATGCTTCGAGTAAATGCCTCTAAAACAAAACTTATATGTTTCTGCAATCCCTTAAAGAATATGAGGTTGACCTATCCGTTATTTCTTCACAACTCCGGTTGCTTGTGTACTCACTGTGATCCTATAGAGTATGTTAGTTCGATCAAATACCTAGGCATTTCCTTTGATTGCGATCTTTCTTGGACTACTCATATGACGCATCTTTGTCAACGGCTGAGGTCAGTGTCTTGTATGCTATACAACATAAAAAGATTCCTCGCCTTTCTCCATCAGGAAACAGGTTGTGCACGCTCTGGCCTACGGTATACTAAGGTACAGGATCAAAATTTTTTTAACTGTCCACTCTTTTGGCATTCCAGAATTGACCAGGTTCTAAACGCAATCCTCAAGAACGTTACGTATAACACAACATTTTTGTCAAGCGCTAACTTGTTTGGTTCGCTTGAACTGCCCTCATTCCACTCCCTCTTTCTCCAAACTGTGATCTGGCGCCACTTCTGGGAGAGCAGAATTTAATGTCACATCGCATTCGTCGCGTGAACTAGGGCTACCTGTCGTTTCGACATACCACAGTGAGAACGCGATATGGTGAAAGTACGCGCGCTTTTTGTATGCCAAAGGTGTTCAATGATTTACCAGACTCAATTTTTTCCATTACCTCAAACAAGAAATTAAAGAAAACTCTAAGAACAACATTTTCTGACGTATCGCGACAGTGACTGTAGCTTTAAATGATATCGGTGAAACGTTGACTATTCTGTTTGCGATATTATTTCCTTTTCATTTCTCAATTTTATTCTGAAGTAGATTGTTGTTTCATCTGCATCATCGTGAGGCCCTAAGACTTATGCGAGTTTGCCCAGTGATTTTTTTTTCTCGTTGGTGCTCCTTTTTTTTTAATGCCCTACACTAATTGTAACAACAGTCTTGGTCTGTTCGTCCCGACGTTCTGCTTCGCCTTTCTTCAATACGGACGTGCAAGTGAGTGCGTGTGTGTGGTGTGTGCGCACCGTTAAGTGCCTTTTTTTTTTTTAGTGCTTCGACTGATCTGTTGGCTTTGTGGCTAACTCCGTTGTTCGTCCTGCGGGAGCAATGACAATTTGTGTGCAATTTTCTTCTCTTCTTTTATTTTTACATATTGTGTGTCAATAGGCGAGCTCGCTCTTTGCTTCTTCTCTTGCTGGATCTGGTCCCACAAGCCCTTGCCGGCTTTGACCAGGTCCGATGCTGAACTTGTAATTTTTTCCCTCATTAATAAATATTATTATTATTATTATTATTATTATTATTATTATTATTATTATTATTATTATTATTATTATTATTATTATTATTATTATTATTATTATCAACTTGGCCGTGCAAGTCGAGCATTCTTGAATGGCTCTGGCATTTCTGATTTTCGTCATCTACATGGTGTGCATTTCGGTGGTGCATTCGTTTGTCCTACGGTCTTGTGTTCCGTGACTGCTGTTACTGCGTTGATTTTTTTTATTCTAGTTTTTACACCTGTATTGATTAATACTATACTTAAAAATTTACCGTTTTTTTTTTCTTTTATTCTCACGAAACACATCACGTCTCAATTTCTGAGCCACGTATAGTGTGTAGTGCATTATATTTCTGTACTTTTGTGTATAATGCATTTTTATCCACCAGTGTACCAGCTCCAAGGCATCAGGGTTGATCCTGGGCACTGTACAATACAAATTAATATTTATGAATTAATTGATTAATATTAACACCTAATATCTCTAAAATATACGTATAACTGCCGCGACGTAAGCGATAATCCTCATCTGCGTCTCGAGCAGAGCGGAACCTGCGTGTCAACATACGACGTTCAGCAGCACAGATCTCCATCTCCGGGTTAGAGACTGGCCGAAATGCACGTCGCCACGCTACGTTTCCTCCTGTAATAAACAGCCAGCGGCTATATCCCGAATGACACTCGAATGCACCCGCTGCTGGCATCCGCGCGCACGAACAACATCCCCCAATTTCTCGTCCCCCTCCCTCTCCCAAGCCGATTCTCGCCCCGCAGGCGTCGATAGCCCACCGTTTTGAACAGTTTGCAATGGGCAATCGATGGAACAGGTGAAAGCGGGACAACATCCAGAGTGTGGCTTTATCCGGAGATAACTTGCACCAACGACATTAATTTTTCGACCATTTTTGTTTTGTTTATCGAGTAAGAGCGTCATATTGTGCCCGACAAAGCCCTGTTGGCTGGGGCTACTACAGAGTCGGCAATCGACTACCTGCTGTGGGTTTCTTATTTTTTTCAGATATTACATTTTGTGTTAAAAAGAAACAAACAAAAAAATCCTTGGTCAGAGTCCACGCATGGCTCAGAACTTGTGAAAAACATGCTTTACAGAAAGGAAATGAATCCTATAGGTATAGACTAGGTGTTGAAGCTTCCTAAGGTTAGCTTAGAGTCGGCTAATTAGGCTTAACGTTACGCTAATGTCCATAAATAACTCCTCCGCAGCCGATGCAAAAACGGAATAACACACCATACAACTCGAACAAATGTATATCGAGATCAGGTCTTGTTAGATTGAAATTAGTTTATTCATTTATTTATTTATTTCGTTATACTTGTTTATTTATACAGAGCTGTTTCACGAAACTCCCGTAAATTAGATTTTGCGAAAGGTACGCATCACACACAGAACAAGAACAGGTTTATCTATTTTTGTTCACTGCCCACGGGCCTATTTGGGAAAATTAATATAGTCGGGAATAATAAAGTCAATTATAATTTTCTAAACCTTTACTTATTTAATAATTGCATTTAAGGACATGGTTTCAATTATAAACTTTCTGGGCACCCATAGAAAGCTACTAAATTTCTCCACATTAGAACGATATACGGTACACAAAAAAACTTACAATGGCCAAAAAAGAAAAAGCTCAGTTTGAATGCAATTTTAAAGCATTCAATATTTTTTTTTAATCGGAGCACGCCTTAGTGTTAGAGATCTCGCTTTTAGTTGTCAAAACACGCAACATGCGTGCGCCACCACGCATCGCACGTAGAAGAGGCTAGATAAGAAAGCCTTCGAACTGCTACATGAGGTTTGCCCGTTTGATGTCGGTGCCAATGGGAAGACGCACTTCTGTGCGATGCGTGGCGGCGCACTCACGTTGCGCGTTTTGGCCAGGGAGGGCGGGATGGCTGGCGTGGAGCTCTGCTCCGATAAGGAATCGAAACCTGGAAACGTGTCAAAATTCTGAATTTTTTTCGAAACGCCGTAAAATGCTTCGCGTTCCTTATATCATTGTAATGTTTGTGTATTTAGTAGTTCTCAATGATTCGCACCCAGTTTTTTAAATAAAAATCATGTCTTCGAAAATTAATAATTAAAAATTTAATTATTGAAAGTAATTAATGACATAATTATACTAAACGCGAATATTTTTCCTTAATGGGACCTTGGTAAAAGCCATTACGACATCAACCTTTTTTTGTGCTGTGCGTAGTTTTTGCCAAATCGAATATTGCCGGAGTTTTGTGAAACACCTAGTATACTCAACGTGATTACTACATACCATATATTATTTATCATTTTTAATTAATTAATTTACTCTCAAGGTCAAGGAATAGAAAAATGGAATTGTTAAGTAACTAAACAAGTAAAACGCAAATCAAACCAAGATTTTAAAAAAATGCCCTATTTCATCGAGCAAATAAAAAAAGATATCCGAAAAGTGATATAAACTTTACAAAACTGCCAAATACAAAAAGAAGAAAACAATAAAAGTTGTAACTACTGGGTGAAACAAGGAGACGGCAGGCTCTTTAAATCGACCGGAAAATTCGGTTTCTTAACCTACCGCGCTACGACTTTGTGCAGCGTTGCCCACAGATGGTGCATTTTTTTTTGTAAAATTTTCAATGAACGAACTTACCTGAGGAAAAAGTAAAGAAAGAAAAAGGCTTAGCTCCTATGGAAACGCAGCCACGCCACCGGTCTGCAAACAACACTGCGCCGTTTCGCACGGGAGACAAGAGATGGCGCAAGCGGTCGCGACGCCAACGAACGAGCAGACGACGCCGAGAGCCGGCACTTTGGCAGACGATCCTTTCGACTCAAAAGCGGCTCGCGTTCCGCAGTTGTCAACAGTCGCAGAAACAAAAACAGGCGCGGTAACAACAAGGAACTGCAGTTCCTTGTCTACTGAACACGCCGGCTCTCGGCGTCGTCTGCTCGTTCGTTGGCATCGCGACCGCTTGCGCCATCTCTTGTCTCCCGTGCGAAACGGCACCGTGTTGTTTGCAGACCGGTGGCGTCGCTGCGTTTCCATAGGAGCTAAGCCTTTTTCTTTCTTTACTTTTTCCTCAAATAAGTTCGTTCTTTGCAAATTTTACAAAAAAATGCACCATCTGTGGGCAACGCTGCACAAAGTCGTAGCGCGATAGGTTAAGAAACCGAATTTTCCGGTCGATTTAAAGAGCCTGCCGTCTCCTTGTTTCACCCAGTACTGCCAGATGCAATGCCAAGTTCCCATCTATGATTGAGCCGCGCCGACAGACGACAGTACTGGAATAAGCACTACGTTAAGCCAGTTTGGGCCCGCATATATATTCGGGTAGGCTACGTTAGTTCGAGTTAATCATAGCCGCCGGTCACACAATACCTGGTCCCTTGCCCGTACAAGTAAATTGGCCTCCAAAGAAAGCCGGTGATTGCACTCGAACCTCGACAACGATCGACCTCGCAATAAGCCCCGTAATTGACAATCGATGCGCGCGAGAGCGGAGGACTAGACTGATGTCCTCGGTGTCTCGTCGGCCCAGGTACTCCAAGCAGCGAGAGCTCAGCGAGAGCACGAGCTCTCTCTTCCGCTAGACCAGCATGACTGCGGGCTCTTGATGAGACAGGGCCGTTGGTGGCGGCCGGTGCCGCGCACTGTCCTATCGGTTCTCCGATGATGAGGCTTCCTCGCTAATTCGTTAGCCCCGTACAAGCAAGCGAGAATCGAGGACGGAACGACGACTATCTCTTTCGGGGATTGTTTGCGTTGCCGGGGGCGGCGGCAGAGCGCGGACGACGACTGTGTGTTTAATTATCCGATGTCGGCGAGGAGTTGGACGCTGGCGGATATTTGGCGGCCGGCGGTGTCGCCCGATATTTCATCGACCTACTCCCCGATGGCCGCAGCGACCGGAGGCGATAAGTTTGGTCGTTAGATCCCCCCCCCCCCCGTATCTCTCTCTCTATCCTCTGCCTTCCCCAACTACCGCTTTCCTCATTCTCGGAACAGGACCTATTCATTCTGGATGGGTCTTTTCCGTTTCTATTTGTTTTGTTTCATGCATGTTTTTATTTGTGTTTACGAGGAGAAGGATGCGAAATGGGGAGGATATTACGAGGTTAGAGAAGCGCGTTTAGTGAATGAAACGGGCTGAAGAAATGATAAATACTAAAGAACGAGTCCGGTTAATCTCAAATGAAATCAAAAGCATATTTCATCTACAACGACCGGACAACTAGATCGAGGAACGAGACGGTGGCGTATGTAAATATAGTACTGCCGAGAACGAAACAAAAATATTTGTAAAAGAAGATTAGGGATATGTGTCACATTCAGATTCAGCCTTATGTTCATTGCCCTTAATATCACCTCGTTATAAAATGAGCGAGGTTTCAATCAATCAATTAGCACCATTTCCTCATAACCGGTAGATTTGTGACAAGGGGCTGGGAAATAAATCTGCAGCTTGACGCGCTAAAGCACAAAGGCAAGTACTTCTTGTCAGTATACAAATGATGATGACTCTTAGAATAACAAAAATATTATTATAAAAATCAGCAGAACCCATCCTTTGGGAATGATTATCTACGTTAATGCGAATAGCATCAAACGGTGCGGAGTTATGCGCGTTCGTCAGGTGGCCGGCACACTCCTAGATACGCCAGCCCACTCTTGAGGCGATTCTAAATTTGTTGTCACTTTCACAGCCCTGTGCACATCTCCGCAGCCCAGCACGTGCGTTTGTGTCACTTAGGAAGGCGAGCAAAGCACGCGCCATACGCACAAACACTCAAAATGGTACCGACCAGACTTTCTGGCGTCTCAGCTATACTATGGTGCCTGGATCGACGTCTCCGACTGGTGTGTTTAGCGTCCTATTCCGCCCATACATCAAAAGTGGTCCCGAAGTGGCAACAAATGACGTCACACAAGCCGGAGTGTCATGCTGTTGACTGTCGCGATCCTGGCGGTTGATCGTGGAAATGCTGGCGAAAAGCACGAGCGAACGCGAGTGTCGCTGTCGTCACGGTGTCCCAGGCGTCCCAACTTCCAGCTGCTATATCTCTCGTGGACTGTCACAGTAGAGAGCAACCTGCAGCAGAACAGGCGTCTGCCACATACACCGCAGCTGTTCGGACGCCGCCAGGATTGCGACCGGCGACAGCATGACACTTGTATGACGTCATCAGGCGGAAATCGAGGGACCACTTTTTGGGCGCGGTAAACACACCAGTCGGAGACGCGTTCCAGGCACCATAGCTAGCACTTCGTTTCAGCTTGGGTCCAGACGCAGCCGATGCTACGAGCGCGAGCGTGTGGCCCTGCACAGTGCTTGCATTGCACGAGCGCGCGTGCTTGGCTGGGACGCTGAAAGCCCGGAGCTCGCGCTTGTAGCATCGCCTGCGTCTGGACCCGAGCTGAAACGAAGTATAGTCTCAACCAACGGGAGAGGGTGAGCACGGCCGCTAGCTCACCCTCTCCCGCGCTCGAAGAGGGTGATGTAGCGGCCGTGCTCATCCTCACGAGAGCGGAATGAGCCCTCGTGCATGGAACGCGCGCGCACCGGTAGCTGTGACAGCGCTGTAAAATGCGTCCTATGGTAAAGATATAAACAACCGATTAGAGTGCGTTCAATGACTGCCTTCATAGCTCTGTGGTTAGCGCGTCTGCCTGCTGATCAAAGGGTCAACGGTTCGAATCCCAGCCGGCGCCGGTCTTTTTTATTTATTTATCGACCCGCGGCGTAAGAGGTTAGATAGCCAGATAGATAGATAGATAGATAGATACATAGACGAAAAGTGCGTGAAGTATCCAAAGAATGCTATTTCGCATTAATATT
>JAZHYW010070076.1:0-13712 GCA_037355805.1 Ixodes ricinus
TTTGACGAGGGTGGAGTGTTGGGCGAGTTGGTGATTCATGAAAGGTTAAAAAGCGCAACAGGGTAACGGACAGAAAGGAAGACACAGACACAGCGCTGTGTCTTTCTTTCTGTCCGTTGTCCTGTTGCACTTTTTAACCATTTTTGAGACATTGACCAACAAATTTAGAATTGCTGGAAACTCCTGCTCTTGCTTTAGCGGTAATCCACAGTGTTGTTTGTTTCTTTAACAATGCATGCACGTTAACAGGAAAAAGAGCTCACTAATCAGATAAGGTATCCAACATATATGCTCAGGGGCCATACTATTTCATTGGTTTTTGAGAGAAATATTTACTTGCACAGAAGCACGAATTTACTAGCTTTAAAAACATAACTGAACCCCTTTTTCTGGCCAAAAAAAACTGCTTAAAATGTAGCAAAATGTATTGTGAATAGGCTACTGCAAGAAGTATACTCCATGCAGTAAAACAGCAGAAAGTTATTATACCACCGTCGACACCACGTAAGTAGCGATGCCTATGCACTGAACTTTCTCCGTCTTCTATTATGATGAAATGCGAAGCACAGGTTAGAAGGTTAGACACCAGTGCTGAGTCCGTGTTTGGCTCGGACTCAGTAAGTGTGCTGATTGGACACGTGTTCCATCTGAACATTGAACACGTGTCCCAGCTGTACGATGACGCAGTACTTGTGCCCCATCAGTGTCTCGTGTTTTATTGAAACAGATAATGAAGAAAATGCCTCGCTATCTAGGCAGCATTAGCACAGATCACAAGCCCAAGATCAGTACTCTTCCAAAGTACGCCACTGCACTGTGGGGAAGAGGCACACCGACGAGCATAAAACAACCTGACTTTGCAGTTGCGCAACACTCTTACGAAATAAAATAGCAACGCAACAACCGTTTCTGATAGAAATAAAAGTGCATTCAAAGAGGAGAAGGGGAACATGTCATGAGTGACAGCAAGCGTTTTTTGGCGATAAAAAATACTTTATAAATAAAAATATTCCACTCAACGCAGCGCAATTAGACTTTTCACAAAGGTGTCTATAGATGGGGCATAGTTATTTCACACAAAGTTTGTAATGATGGTTTCCGAAACCACCTGGGAATGAAAAGGAGTGTGTTATTTTTATATCCTGCCACACTCACAGATGGTGTCATACATGCCCATATATGCTTTCGGGTATTAATCTGGAGAAAACCTTCATGTTTGCGATCCATATCGTGAATCGCTGTTTAACAAGTGGTGTATTGTAGGTACAAACAGTGAAATTAAGGATTAGTAAAACGTCTGGCACTTAAACGTCAGATCCATACAACGGAGATGTCGCTGCTGACAACCTGACAGCAACGTTTTCTTGTGTTGTCTGTGATTGCTCAACATTTTGTGGCTCTTACTGTTTGCTTATTTCTCAATTAGAAAGCGTGCCGAAAAGCGTTTGCCTCCTCACAGACTTTGTGTGTAATCAGCAGCACTTTCTCAAGTGTGTCGTACTCAAAGGCAGGAAAGTTCAGCTTCAATTACTTTTTTCAGCGAACGCCGCGTCAAGTTTCTTCGACACAGCCTTGAGGTCTGTGGTTTTGTTTCCCGAGCACTTGAGCAAGGCTTTCCGTGTCTCACTTCTCTCAAACTATTTCACGAGGAAGCATAGTGGGGCCATATATCAGTCACACCGTCGTCCAGACCCTTTATTTTTGAAGTATTTCATGCGCATACCAGCAAAATTAGAAATTTGGAGCGGTGCGCTCCAAGCGGTGTGGCTATTAAATGACGAAACTCATCTTTAAAAATATTATTCTAAAAATTACCCAATTCTAATGTCTCCTTGTATGTACTCCCTCTCTTGTCACTCCAACACTCCATTCAAATATTCCATTGCTGAAAGCGGTGCTGTAGGTCATCAAGTGATAAGCCATTTATGAACTCCATCGCTTTTGCCTTCAAAGCATCAACAGAATCAAACCTTGTTCCTTTCAACCCAGACTTGATTTTAGAGAATAGGAAAAAAATAAAATGGGGTCAAGTCAGGAGAGAACGGCGGGTGCCTTAACACGGTGACGCTATGCTGAGCAAGGAACGACATGACTGGCAAGACTTTGTGTGCTAGCGCGTTGACTGGATGAAGGATCCATGAATTGTTCCTCCACATTTAAGGACATGTCGTTTCTGGCTCAGCATAGCTTCACCGTGTTGGAGCATCCATCGTTGTCAATTGACCTGACGCCATCTGATTTTTTTCCTATTCCCCAAGATCAAGTATGGGTTGAGAGGAACGACGTTTCGCTCTATTGATGCTGCGAAGTCAAAAACGACGGAGCTCATAAAGTGCTTCTTACTTGATGAACTACAGCCCTGATTTAAGCAATTGAATATTTGCATGGAGCGCTGTAAGGACAGGAGACGGGAGAACATACAAGACGACCACGTTAAAATCATGCATTTTTTATTAATTGTTTTTTTTTTGTAATATGAGTTTCGGTGTTTAGTAGCCACACCTGATATGCACTGTATACTTGTAGTAGTTCTCAATAGGAGCATAGGCTGAAGATCCAAAGATTACCAAACAGACACCAGGACCTTCGACATATTACTATCCGAGAGAAGAAAATGTAAGCTTATGAAAAATTCATTAGCAAAGAGGTAAAGTTAGGTTTAACCGCTGAACAAAACCGATACCTGTGTACCCGCGTCTTTCTATTAATTAGAAAACAAAACATAAGAAATAAATCGTTTCTTTCTAAAGAAAAGGCTTAAGCGGAACCACAAATGCAAGAAACTAATACTCCGTTTCACTTTACGAAGTAGCATAACAGACGCCACGAGCCACTGGAGACAATCTAACTCGAAAGGTGTCAGGTGACCTTTTGGCTGGGCAGAGACACGCGGAGAATTCACGTGACAAGCTCCGAGTAATGGATTGGCTCTGGCAGCCTACAGCGCCCTTCGCGGTACGTCATTAGGTGAAACGGAAAATAGGGGTCAACTACCAAATAACAACATTCTCACCCGTCTTCTTGCTGTCCGTCATTTTGGCGTTGTTGTAGAGCAGCAGGTTCTCTTTCATGAAGTCGTACTCCTGCTGAGTGCAGTCCTGCTGCGTCGAATCTTCCGATTCCGTGGTGGTGATCACTTTGGTCTCCAGGGAAGGGTGGTTCGTCCAAGAGGTGGGAACGTCCGTCCGATCCGACCGCTGCTCCGAAGCCGGGGATGTGGAGTTCTGCTTCTCTGTCGTGCTCTCGTGTTCGGGATCTGGCAGAGATGACAAACATACAGCTTCTCATACGCCTAAAATAAACGGTGTCAAATACTCCTAATGTAAAGGACTAAAGGTCTCCCAACAATGGCCGCTCCCTTTACAGAACTCAAACTTAGTGACATTTTGTGTCATGCGGCTAGTTCGATTGTCTGAGCAAGCCGTTGCCCGGAGCAAGAAAAGATTTGTCCGAAACCTGGGGCGTTAAAAAGCCTTTTCAAGGGCCCCTGATGACCTCAACATCAATACTGTCCTATTGTCTCAAATGCCTTCGGACGGCGGAATATAACCCCAAAAAGTTGCATCACAAAAAAATTAAAAATTGGCGCGCAAACGCACTTGTTGGAAATCCGTGTCCCCATGCCCCGACGGGCTCATTTCGCTTTGTTTTTGCGATGACGCACAAGGCAAAACGTTTTGTCGGAAATATAGAGGATTCGGAAGTTGCAGTTCTGTAACAACACATTCATTAAATACACGTTTTTATAAAAATTACAAATGGACTACTCCACTGATTTCAAAATATAAAAGCAAATCAGAACCCGGCAGTGGTAGTGACGAGGCGTTGGTCACTTCATGCATTCCCTTCACGGAACCTCGTTGATTTCAGGGCACATTCAAATTTCGCGGTACTGCGGTCTCCAGCAGCACCTTCGCGACGTCGCCTCTCGCGTTGCTCAACAAAATTTGCTACACGCCGTACACCGTTCTGCCTCTTCGCATTTTAAACCAAGTAAACGGAACACTGCTCAAAAACGAAGACTCGAACTGAAAAGCGACGGTTCGTCTACACACAGGATGAACACAAGGCACGCGCAAAGCAAAAACTAGAAACAAAATGCAAGGAGCGGATGATTTTGCCGGCTACGTCAATGACTAGCTCAAAAAATTTAAATAGGGCTTTTCTATTTTTTTTTTTTTTGCAAATACGCGGTTTCAGAGCTTCACGTTATTAGGATGATGTCTAGGGATCATTTCCAGTCGTTTGCCTCAAATTACAAAGCTAGTTGGGTGCGAGTCGCCTTATAAAGTGTCCGGAAGCGGCTGAATGACGTCGCGCTTTCTTCTGCCAAAAACATAGGTGCGCGGAAAAACAGGAGCAAGCGTGTTTATGAGAACAGACCTTCAGCCAAAAGCCGAACTCTTAAAATAAATGGTGTGAAAGAGGGTATTAATTGAGGCCAATTGGTACATACTTAAAAGTCGAAACGAACAGCGTGAAAGCAATCGGTAGCTCAGCAACAAATTGCTAATGAGCTCCAATCCTGCATCAACTAAAACGGTAGAGGTAATTATCGTCGTTCAAGCAGCGCTCAATACGCCATTACAACATTTACGGCCTCGTTAAAGGTCCTACAATCAGCAAATCACCAGGGAAGAACACGACCCTGGAATGCAACTCCTGGTGAGTTTCTCAGTCTGAAGTTTATTTTATACAAGATGTCTCCAAAAAAAACAAAAACAATACATTACATTACACGCTAAAATAATTTGCAAAACAAAAAAAAATCTTGAACGATCTTGTAGCAACATTTCTCGAAAATGTCTTTAACTGGTCACTATGTTGTACTAAAATCTCAAATCGAAACTCCAAACACAAAGAAAATAAGAAAACAAAAAGTGATGTTTTTCAACGGCGCAGCGGCAGCTGTCGGGGAGACACCGAACGACGGCGAACGACGGCCATGTTTCTTCGCCTCATCCAGAGATGGCGCTGCAGATTACTGGACGTAAAGCCACTGGGCGCCGAGCGAAGCGCGCTTTTATCCGAGTTTTTGGTTCCGAGGGATATTTGCCAAAAAAAGTTGTCTGGGTTTTAGGTTAAGTTTCACAGTGCTAAAAGTGTCCCGCCATAAATATTAATAAATAAAACCACCCAATGTTGCTCCAGAAAGGACGTACCTTCGTCTGCGACGGTTCTTGTTTTGTGCATCGTCTGCTTTCGCAGTTTGACGTTTGAATGAAGCACGAAAGGCAGCGAAGAGTTCGCCCGAAAAAGCAGCGATTTGTGGCTCCGAAAAGAGACGCTGAAATCTGAACTACGGTCTTCGTAGTTGCGGTCAAATGCCTCAGTCACACACTCTAATTAGCTTCCAGTGACCAGTGTGAATAAGGCTTTCGACCGCAACTACGAAGATGGTAGTTAAAATTTCAGCGGCTTTCTTCAGAGCCACCAAATCGCTGCTCTTTCGGGCGCACTCCTGGCTGCCTCTCGTGTCTCATCACTGATCTCTATGACAAATGCTGGATCGCGTTTGCCCGCTCCGCGAATGCGGCCACTGGCGGCCATCTTTCTGGTAGAGTTATATTACCTCTAGCGAATGTAGAGCTGCTGCAGCCACTATCATCCATTCATGGCAGACAGCGTTGTGGCAGTTGTGGTGGCGGGCTGCCATTAAAATAGCCTGGGAGATATTTCGTGCTTGATTGAAATTGTTTGACGAAACATATTCTTGAAACCCGGCGTGAACGGTAGCCCGATTTTTGAGGACCCGGTGAAAGTTTCACGAAATCGCAGCACCGGGGGAAAAGCAGCACAGCACGCATCGAAAGTCGCATCGGAAGAAGCATCGAAAGCAGACGCCGGTACTATGGTGCCTGGAACACGTCTCCGACTGGTGTGTTTACCGCGCCGCAAAAAAATTGGTCCCTCGATTTCCGCCTGATGACGTCATAGAAGTGTCGTGCTATCGCCTGTCGCGATCCTGGCGGCGTTCCAACAGTTGTGGTATGATGGCAGACGCCTGTTCTGTTGCAGGTCGTTCTCTACTGTGACAGTCCACGGAAGCTAGCAGCAGCCCGAAGTTGGGACGCCTGGGACGCCGTGACGACAGCGACACTCGCGTTCGCTTGTGCTTTTCGCCAACATTTCTACGGCCAACCGCCAGGATCGCGACAGTCAACAGCCTGACACTACGGCTTCTGTGACGTCATTTGTTGCCACTTCGGGACCACTTTTGATGTATGGGCGGGATAGGACGTTAAACACACCAGTCGGAGACACGCTCCAGGCACCATACCGGTACGAAGTTCTGCTTTCGATGCGAGCTGCGCTGCTTTCCCCCGGTGCTGCGCTTTCGTAGAACTTTCGCCGGGTCTTCAAAGATGAGGCTACCGTTCACGCCAGGTTTCAAGAAGTCTGCTTCGTCGAACAACTTCAATCAAGCACGAAATATCACCCACGGTACAGTGTACTAGATCCACGGCTATTTTATGGAAGCCTGCCGCCATAGCGCTGTCCGCCATATTACTATGATGGCTAGAGATAATATAACTCTACCCAAAAGATGGCCGACCGTGGCCGCATTCCCTTCCACAGGCGGAGCTGGTCAAATGCGATCCAGCAAATAGACATAGAGATTAGTGTGTCTCATTCGTCTCATTCAAACGTCAATCAGCGAAAGCAGACGATGCATGAAACAAGAACCGTCGCAGACGAAGGTACGTCATTTCTGAAGAAGCATTGGGCGGTTTTATTTATTAATATTTATGGCGTGACACTTTCTGCACTGTGAAACTTAACCGAAAACACAAACAACTTTATTTTGGCAAATATCCCTCGGAACCAAAAACTCGGATAAAAGCGCGCTTTTCGCTCCGCGCCTAGTGGCTTTACGTCCAGTAATCTGCAGCGCCATCTCTGGCTAAGGCAAAGAAACATGGCCATCGTTCGCTCCGTCGTTCGCCTATCTCTCACCTGACAGACTGGCCGCATCCCAGTCCGTTGGAAAAAGCTAACACTTTATTTCTCTTATTTTCTTTGTACTCGTAGTCCCGACTTCAATTTTTAGCACAAAAATGTGACCAGTTAAAGGCACTTTCAAGAACGGTTGGTGCAAAATCCGGCAAAGTTTGTTTTTTTCTTTGCAAATTAGTTTTAGCGTTTTTTTTCTTTTTGTGACACCTTGCACTTGTTGGCAAAACAGAAAGGTGACCAGGAACACTTCCCTGCCACGTAGCCTGGAGAGGAGCCAGACTTAGAAATAACTCAGGCTCACGTCGATGTGCTTTTAATCAACCTAGTTCTACAACAATATAACGCGCACGTCGTCTGTGCTTCATTCACCCTTAAGCTGAAAATCCGTTGGGAGCTACGTGCCTGCCAGATCAATCATCCGCCTCCCTTTCATCACGTGACCCGGCTCTTTGCGCAAGGAACATGAACACGTGCCGAATGAAAGGAGTACGACAGGTCCAACGAGGACGTAGCTTCCACCGAAGCGTCAGCTTAAGGGTGAACGGAGTATAGCGGATGACTTCTGCGTTCGATTACTCACTCGGTAGAAGCGTGGAAACCTGCAAGTGATGATAGTTCAATTAAGTGCAAAGGTGCCAGCGAGCTGGACGAGAATGATGAAAATTGCCAGAAATACTGCCCGTTTCAGCAACTCTTCATCAAAGTACGTGCCACACCGACAAACAAAAAAGGAAGGGATTTGACGGTGTTTTGATAACCCGAAGTTGAATCAAATCGATAACCGCAACACGAGGAGACTGGTACAATGAATAACCCAAATTAAATGTATAGACGCTTCTAAAGAATGAATCCAAACTTTCTTAAAATATTGCGCCTGGTGTCGCACCGGAGATTTAGCAAGTGGCTTAAGCCGCGGTAAAGCCGCTAATACATCATACAAAAGGCAGTTTGCAAACGGGAGGCGTTCTTGCATGACGGCCGTGCCATATTTGCCTTACGAAAACCGTCTGATGTTCTAAGCATACATACGTACGAGGGAAACGTGCCTCGAACGATGATAGAGGCGTGACCGCTGATAATTCTGTCGTCATGACTGCAGCGAGCACCTTATCTTCTGTACCGATATGTGAGGAGTGTGAGCGCGGTTTGATGCAAGCTCTCGGCCGACACTTACGGACGCAGTTTCCCTTGTGGTCGATGGTGATCGCCTTGGCCGACAGGCAGGCGGCCCTGTGGAGCTCGCAGTGGTTGATGTAGTAGTTGCCGTCCGAGCCGCACACGGGCTTTTTTCCGCTTCTTGCACGACTTCTGGCAGACGCAGGTAGCCTCGCCGGCGTCGTTCACGTCACACTGCCGCCCACGTCCGCACACCATCGTCTCGCAGAGATCTGCGCGCCAAAGAGAAGCGAGAGGATTGGTTATTAAGCGAGAAAACGTCAGTTTATAGTGCACGGACACCTGATGCCTTGGAGACAAAAGCAGCATGCATGACAGGCTGTGGAGATGGTAGACTCATATCGGGCGGAAAACGATCATAAGAATTTTCCTCAACACACGTTAAAACTAAAAATGTTTGAACGAAGACAGCGTCAAACCCACAAGCTGCTTCGTCGATTTGTCACCAAACAGAAGACCGATGTGGTCAGGCTCGGGAATGCAGACATCATCATCATCATCATCATCATCATCATCATCATCATCATCATCATTATCTATTATCATTACATTATCATTATTATTATTATTATTATTATTATTATTATTATTATTATTATTATTATTATTATTATTATTATTTGTTCATACACTGTGAAGTACCTAGGAATCACGTTCGATTCAGATCTCTCCTGGAACTCACACCTATCAAAACTCTGTTCAGATTAAGAAGCGTTTCCTGCTTATTATATTATATCAAGACATTTCTACCTTTTATTCTCAGGAAGCTTATAGCTCACTCGTTAGCTTATGGTACACTCCAGATACGGCGTAACAGTCTTTGGCCAATGCTCTGGATTGTGGGAGGCCAAGATAAATACAATTTTAAAAGGAATCTTACGGAATTTTCAGTATAAACCTGCATCCTCAGATAACGATCTTTTTAAGGCTTTGTCCATGCCAAATCTGCAGTCTTTGTTTCTTGAATCAGTCGTGCTTGAACACTACTGGAAGGATGATTTTAGAACTCTTCGTCCGAATATGAGACAATTACGAAAACTGTCAAAGTTTCTTGTTCCCGCTTACTATACACGCTATGGTAAGAACATGCGGTCAGTTTATGTACCTCAAATTTTTAATTCCCTATTTCCCAGCTTATGTGACTTTACCTGAAGAACAAATGCTCAGAAGAGCGCTTCGACATATTGATATGACCGACGAACCCTTGTGAATATTTCATAATCAGTTTTTCTTCCCAACATTTTTTTTTAAGAAGTGTGTTTTTTATTGTTTTATGAGTTATTTTTTATTAATATTTTATGACAACAAAGGAAGTCATCAAGATCTTCAGTGTCACAAGAACTGGACAAGAATTTCTACTACTTTCAATGGCAAAGAATGGCGAAAAGTGACGCCAGTGCCATGTGTGTGTGTGTGTGTGTTTTTATAATTCCCTTTTGACTTAAAGATTTTTTTTTTGAGGGGGAGGCGTTAGTATGCAGTTGCAACTGCTGTAAAAACCTGGTGATAATTCTGTTTTTTTTTATCTAGAACTGATTCTTTTATTTTTATTCAATTACATAGCTGGTTTTGCCGCAAAAGCCCATGATGGCTTTGGCGAACCTGCACTGTGCCTTGATTATGCTCTTCCTTCACAAAATAAATTTATTATTATTATTATTATTATTATTATTATTATTATTATTATTATTATTATTATTATTATTATTATTATTATTATTATTATTATTATTATTATTATTATTATCAACTTGGCCGTGCAAGTCGAGCATTCTTGAATGGCTCTGGTATGTCTGATTTTCGTCATCTACATGGCGTGCATTTTGGTGGTGCATTCGTTTGTCCTACGGTCTTGTGTTCCGTGTCTGCTGTTACTGCGTCGATTTTTTTTATTCTAGTTTTTACACCTGTACTGATTAGTACTATACTTAAAAATTCAACTTTTTTTTCCTTTTATTCTCACGAAACACATCACGTCTCAATTTCTGAGCCATGTATAGTGTGTAGTGCATTATCTTTCTGTATTTTTGTGTATAATGTATATTTTACCCACCAGTGTACCAGCTCCAAGGCCTCAGGGTTGATCCTGGGAACTTTACAATAAAAATTATTAATTATAATTAATTAAAGAATTAATTAATATTAACCCCTAATATCCCTAAAATATACGTATAACTGCCGCGACGTGAGCGATAATCCTCATCTGCGTCTTGAGCAGAGCAGAACCTGCGTGTCAACATACGACCTTCAGCAGAACAGATCTCCATTACGGGCTGTTGAGCCAGGCGTTGATCAGGACCCGGGTTAGAGACTGGCCGAAATGCACGTCGCCACGCTACGTTTCCTCCTGGAATGAACAGCCAGCGGCTATATCCCGAATGACACTCGAATGCACCCGCTGCTGGCATCCGCGCGCACGAACAACATCCCCCGATATCTCGTCCCCCTCCCACCTCCCCTCATTTCCCCCTCCCTCTCCCAATCCGCTTCTCGCCCTGGAGGCGTCGATAGCCCGCCGTTTTGAACAGTTTGCAATGGGCAATCGATAGAACAGGTGAAAGCGGGACAACCTCCAGAGTGTGGCTTTATCCGAAGAGACCTCGCACCGACGACATTAATTTTTCGACCATTTTTGTTTTGTTTATCGAATAAGAGCGTCATATCGTGCCCGACAAAGCCATGTTGGCTTGGCGCTACCACAGAGTCGGCAATCCACTTCCTGCTGTGGGTTTCTTATTTTTACAGATATTACATTTTGTGTTAAAAACAAACAAACGAAAAAAAGTCCTTGGTCCGGGTCTACGCATGGCTCAGAACTTGGGAAAAACATGCTTTACAGAAAGGAAATGAATCCTATAGGTATAGACTAGGTGTCGAAGCTTCTTAAGGTTAGCTTAGAGTCGGCTAATTAGGCTTAACGTTACTCTAACTTTCATAAATAACTCCTCCGCAGCCGATGCAAAAACGGAATAACACCCCATACAACTCGAACAAATGTATATCGAGATCAGGTCTTGTTAGATTGAAATTAGTTTATTCGTTTATTTATTTATTTCGTTATACCTATTTATTTATACTGGCTGTTTCACGAAACTCCGGTAAATTAGATTTTGCGAAAACTACGCATCACACACAGAAAAAAAAAACAGATTTATCTATTTTTGTTCACTGCCCACGGGCCTATTTGGGAAAATTAATATAGTCGGGAATAATAAAGTCAATTATAATTTTCCAACTCTTAACTTATTTAATAATTGCATTTAAGGACATGGTTTCAATTATAAACTTTCTGGGCACCATAGACAACTACTAAATTCCTCCACATTAGAACGATATAGGGAACACAAAAAAACTTACAATGGCCCAAAAAATAAGAAAAGCTCAGTTTGAATGCGATTTTAAAGCGTTTAATTTTTTTTTTTTACTCGGAGCACGTCTTAGTGTTAGAAATCTCGCTCTTAGTTGTCAAAACACGCAACATGCGTGCGCCACCACGCATCGCACGTAGTAGAGGCTAGATGAGAAAGCCTTCGAACTGCTACATGAGGTTTGCCCGTTTGGTGTCGGTGCCAATGTGAAGACGCACTTCTGTGCTATGCGTGGCGGCGGACTCACATTGCGCGTTTTCGGGCCAAGGAGAGCGGGATGGCTGGCGCGGAGCTCTGCTCCGATAAAGAATCGAAACCTGGAAACGTGTCAAAATTGACCATTTTTTTTTTTTCGGAACGCCGTAAAATTTTTTGCGATCCTTATATCATTGTAATTAATGTGAGTGGATTTAGTAGTTCTCGATGAATCGCACCCAGTTTCTAAGTGAAACTATGTCTTCTAAAAATCAATACTTAAAAATTTAATTATTGAGAAGTAATTAATGACCTAAATATACTAAACGCGAATATTTTTCTTTAATGGGACCTCAGTAAAATCCATTACCCCATCAACTTTTCTTTTGTGTTGCGCGTAGTTTTTTTGCAAAATCGAATAGTGACGGAGTTTTGTGAAACACCTAGTATACTCAACGTGATTACTACATACCATATATTATTTATCATTTTAATTCGTTCATTTTACTCTCAAGGTTAAGGAGTGGAAAAAGAAAATCGTTAAGTAACTATAAACAAGTAAAACGCAAATCAAATCAAGATTTTGAAAAAAAATCAATGTACTATCTCAGAGCAAATAAAAAATAGTTGAAAATTGATATAAACTTCAAAAAGTGCCAAATACAAAAAAAGAAAAGAAAACAATGAAAGTTGTAACTATTGCCAGATGCAATACCAAGTTCACAACTATGATTGAGCCGCGCCGACAGACGACAGTACTGCAATAAGCACTACGTTAAGCCAGTTTGGGCCCGCATATATGTTCGGGTAGGCTACGTTAGTTCGAGTTAATCGTAGCCGCCGGTCCACACGATACCTCATCCCTCGCCCGTACAAGTAAATTGGCCACCAAAGAAAGCCGGTGATTGCACTCGGACCTCGACAACGATCGACCTCGCAATAAGCCCCGTAATTGACAATCGATGCGCGCGAGAGCGGAGGACTAGACTGATGTCCTCAGTGTCTCGTCGGCCCAGGTACTCCAAGCAGCGAGAGCTCAGCGAGAGCACGAGCTCTCTCTTCCGCTAGACCAGCATGACTGCGGGCTCTTGATGAGACAGGGCCGTTGGTGGCGGCCGGTGCGCGCGCACTGTCCTATCGGTTCTCCGATGATGAGGCTTCCTCGCTAATTCGTTAGCCCCGTACAAGCAAGCGAGAATCGAGGACGGAACGACGACTATCTCTTTCGGGGATTGTTTGCGTTGCCGGGGGGCGGCGGCAGAGCGCGGACGACGACTGTGTGTTTAATTATCCGATGTCGGCGAGGAGTTGGACGCTGGCGGATATTTGGCGGCCGGCAGTGTCGCCCGATATTTCATCGACCTACTCCCCGATGGCCGCAGCGACCGGAGGCGATAAGTTTGGTCGTTAGATCCCCCCCCTCTCTCTCTCTATCCTCTGCCTTCCCCAACTACCGCTTTCCTCATTCTCGGAACAGGACCTATTCATTCTGGATGGGTCTTTTCCGCTTCTATTTGTTCTGTTTCATGCATGTTTTTATTTGTGTTTACGAGGAGAAGGATGCGAAATGGGGAGGATATTACGAGTTAGAGAAGCGCGTTTAGTGAATGAAACGGGCTGAAGAAATGATAAATACTAAAGAACGAGTCCGGTTAATCTCAAATGAAATCAAAAGCATATTTCATCTACAACGACCGGACAACTAGATCGAGAACGAGACGGTGGCGTATGTAAATATAGTACTGCCGAGAACGAAACAAAAATATTTGTAAAAGAAGAGTAAGGATATGTGTCACATTCAGATTCAGCCTTATGTTCATTGCCCTTAATATCACCTCGTTATAAAATGAGCGAGGTTTCAATCAATCAATTTGCACCATTTCCTCATAACCGGTAGATTTGTGACAAGGGGCTGGGAAATAAATCTGCAGCTTGACGCGCTAAAGCACAAAGGCAAGTACTATCTTGTCAGTATACAAATGATGATGACTCTTAGAATAACAAAAATATTATTAT
>JAZHYW010070078.1:0-11260 GCA_037355805.1 Ixodes ricinus
CTGGCGCTGACGGACACGCAGCGCCATGAGGTGGCCGGTCGTAGAAACTGACGCGCAGCGTCAGTTTCAACGACCGGCCACTCATGGTGCTGCGTGTCCGGCGAATGGGTGCCTGGTCGTCGCGGGCTAGCCAATGGGATCGCAGCGATGTAAAAGGTGCCGTTGGCTGTGGACGCGCGCTAGTCAATGGGATCGAAGCGGTGTAAGAGGACAGTCTGGCTCTTTCGCTCCATGAGACAGTTAATGCTTTCGCATTAATAATTATGACACGGCAACGAAGTACAAAACTTTAGCTACACCAGTGCTCTGAAACGCCAATAACCTCCGCAAAAATTCTTTATTTTAGGCATAAAGCTGCACCCTAAGTTATCTTTCCCACAGAATATGCAGGCAGCCAATCACGGCGAACAACAGAAGTGTCCCAGCGACTGACAAAGCTCAGAGTGCAATGAGACGAAAACAGTGCGATGAGCGGAAGGACAGTGACCAAGTGAATCATATGCTCATTTTTCCTACACACATCTTTTTTGCATTGTATAGTGTGTTTTGCCCTCCGCTGGGACCATTGTATTTTTGGCGTGATTGGCTGTTTCTGTGTACATCCGGAGAGTTAACACGGGTATTGTTTAGAGTACAAATGCACGCTGGAACGGAACGTTTATATCGTTTTATCAAATTGCTTAGGACTATAGAAGACCTGCACGTTTTCGCCTCAAATGCACGGTTGTTTCTCTAATACAAGCGCAGTTCTTGAAGGTGGTAATACGAAAATTCCACCATCTGCCACTTACGCCGTCTAAGATCTAGTTTATGTCGTTGAAATTGTCACTAAGCAGGTCAGGAATCATTTGTAACAAAATATTTCACCAGCCTTATCTTCTGCGTGTTTTCTTTTTTTGCAGATTCGATCATGTAAAAAAAAGTTTCCCATTATTTTGTGTATTCATGCAAATTTAAGTTTACGTACGAGAGCGAATCATAAAGTCATTCCCTTTATTTTTATTAGCCGAAACAAGGTGCATACAGGTGATTAAAAACATTCGTACTATTCTACGTACTTTATACTATTTTTACACATAGTCCCCACACCGGTTCAGACATCTATTCCATCGCAGCAGTAAATTTGAGGTGCCCCTGTGGTAGAATTCGTCCGGCTGACAGTAGAACCACCGTCGGACTGCTGTCTTGGCTTCATCATTGCATCGCAAATCGCTGTCCTGCCAGGAACTTCTCCAGCGGACCGAAAACGTGGAAATCACTAGGGGCGAGGTCCGGACTGTATGGTGGGTGGTCCAGACTCTCCCAGTGAAATGACCGGAGCTTGTCGACGGTTCTGATTGCCACATGTGGCCTCGCACTGTCGAGGAGGACAACCACGTTGTCCACATCGAGAATCCCTCGGCGCTTTCGCCGAGGCCGGGCAGGGCCGGTCCAAGAAGGTCCCCCGCAGGGAATGGATATGTTGACTTTGCATTTACAGCCGTAATTTGGCTAAAACAAATAGGGGCAAAGACTTTCTGATTCGCCCTCGTATTTTGTTATTTGCCTCTATGGGTGCAATCTTTATTCAACTCAAGGTTGTCGTTTTTTGAGCAGCGGATGAATATTAAGATACAGATGTGCTTAGCACGGTTTCGTTATGAGGAGTTTGCAACTGCCACATATGAGGGAAACAGTATAATAATATACAAAACATTAAAGGCGTTTACAAATCTCCGCAACGCGAAATTAGTGCGCAGCTCTTGAGTAGGAGACGGAGGTATGCCCCTCTTCTCCCTGCTCTCCCTACTCCTCCTTCTCCTCTTCCATCCTCCTCCTCCTATTCCCTACTCCTCCTCCCCTCCCCTTCTCCTCCTCCGTACCTTCAGCTCCTCTTCCTCCGCATGCGACATCACTTTACCAGCTAAATCTAGGGGATAAACTGAATTTGTTCATAGGCGACGTGACACCAAGTCATATGACGTCAATTTCCCCGCTAAGTTTAGCGGGGAAACTGAATTGGTGTTGAGGTCACGTGACGTCAATTTTTCCGCTAAGTTTAGGGGAACTGAACTGCTGTTGAGGTCATGTGGCGCCAATTTTCCCGCTAAATCTAGAGGAGAAACTGAATATTTTCATAGGTGACGTGACACCAAGTCATGTGACGTCATTTTCCCCGCTAAATTTAGCGGGGAAACTGGTTGGTGTTGAGGTCACGTGACGTCAATTTTTCCGCTAAGTTTAGGGGGAACTGAACTGCTGTTGAGGTCATGTGGCGCCAATTTTCCCGCTAAATCTAGAGGAGAAACTGAATATTTTCATAGGTGACGTGACACCAAGTCATATGACGTCAATTTCCCCGCTAAATTTAGTGGGGAAACTGAATTGGTGTTGGGTCACGTGACGTCAATTTTTCCGCTAAGTTTAGGGGAACTGAACTGCTGTTGAGGTCATGTGGCGCCAATTTTCCCGCTAAATCTAGAGGAGAAACTGAATATTTTCATAGGTGACGTGACACCAAGTCATGTGACGTCATTTTCCCCGCTAAATTTAGCGGGGGAAACTGAATTGGTGTTGAGGTCACGTGACGTCAATTTTTCCGCTAAGTTTAGGGGGAACTGAACTGCTGTTGAGGTCATGTGGCGCCAATTTTCCCGCTAAATCTAGAGGAGAAACTGAATATTTTCATAGGTGACGTGACACCAAGTCATGTGACGTCATTTTCCCCGCTAAATATGGCGGGGAGCTGAATTGGCATTGAGATCACGCGACGGCAATTTTCCAGCAAAATTTAGCGCGGTTCCGCCTACTCCGGCGGTGACGCCGATGCCGCTCAACCCGGAAATGGGCGCCTAAGTGTTGCGTTCTAAAACAAATTTATAACGTATAATATTTTTTTTTCAGTGGCGTATAAACTGTGGAACGCGGCTATCGCGAACACGACTTCGGCGCTTTTTCGCGTTTTACTTTGAAAACTGTGGGGATTCCTGTGATCTCCATTCCCCGATGGCTGTGATAATGGCCGCGAGTCGGAACCAGGGTTGTAAAAGTAACTTCAAAAATGTACCTAAGACACAGTTACAGCTACTCATACGAAAAGGTACCTAGGTACGTACCTAGGTACTCGCTTAAAAATGTACTTATGTACAGGTACAGTTACTTCAAAGATACTTTCCTTATTTATTTTTCCCAAATTTGTCAGAGTATATCAGAAGTAAAGCTTTTTATACTAATGATACACACAAAAGCGAGTTCGATAAATGTGCTTTATTTGTGTCAATGCGATGTCCACATCGGAGTTGAGTCCTCGCGTGCCTTATCCCCACGCTCCAAATGGTTCACCGAGGCCACAGCTTCCACTGTTTACCCTGTCACGCCGAAATGCCGAAATTCACTTGTTGACGTTCTTGCCCTCAGAGCCGGTGCTGACGTCGACGGGCCCAGAAGACGTCAGCCACATGAAGAAACGCATGAGTCGAGTACATATCCCCCAACCTTCACGACGGCGAGCAAACGTCTTCAAGCTTCCTTTTTGTTATTTCTTTCGTTAGTTGCAAGAAAAATAAGCATTTTTTGTTGATCTTTTTCAGTTTTGATAATTGCAAAATTTGAGTCCGATTTATTGAGTGAAAACTGTATTATATACGCGATGTTACATTACTTTACGATTGTAATTATAATTTGTTTTAAATTATATTTTATATTGTATATATGGCAGAAGAGAGCCACGACCTGGGCAAGATACAGGCAACAGAAACTGCGCACATCTTTCAAGTTATCTCATCCCTTGTATAGCTGTCAAAGGAGATTCAAGCACGCAATGAAGTCGATTTTGGTTTGAGATGAAGGAAGCAGGTCGATAGTTTCCAGATCCGAAGCGATTCGATAAACTGGTGTGGCCAGAACGGCATCGCTAAAACACCGTTCGCTCAAATGAACACCACCATTCGCTAAAGTGTCGTTAGACGAAACATCATGGGCGGGGCTTCGTTCGCTAACACGTCGTTCGATCAAGTCAGTGCCTCCCAGGTCGTACCCAACTCAACGTTAATCACGGCACATGGAAGTGTGTTAATACTTCAAGATTTATAGTTTCTACCATTTTTACGAAGCGAATAAAAAAGTACCTGTAAAAGCAATTTCACTTAGTTACAAGTTACTGGAAAATGTACCTAAGATACAGATACATTTACCGAGAAATGAATGTACCTAGGTTTGTACCTCAGGTACAACAAAAGTACCTAGATACCGATTTCCAGTTACTTGTACCTAGGTACTTTACAACCCTGGTCGGAACGCTCGACCTCCTTCGCCGTGAACTCCGACCTGTTCCTCAAGCGGAGGGTCCCTCCCCTGTCTTGGAGGGTTCTCTTCTCACTCTCTCCCGGGGGGACATATTTCCGTACCCCCGATCGGATGCGGAACATTGCTGACAGGCGAGAGGGTTTCGTGTCGTTTTTTTTCTGCTTTTGAGGGTGAGGGAAGGACCCTAGGGCCCCTCCCCCTCCCCCCCTCAAAATGTTGGCTGCGGGGGGTGGGGGGGGGGGGGGGAGGGGGCTTTAGGACGGCTTCGGGGATGTCGAGCGAAAAGCTCTCTTACTTCTTTCTTGCTTTTTACAAACGAGTCGGTTCGAGCTATGCCCACGATGGGCCAACGGTGTAAGTCCATTTACACAGATGTAGTTTTCACACACAAATCGAGGCTGGGAGACCTTTGTAAGTCGGTAAACAGAGAGGGGCTCCCGCCGCCCCGCTAACTGCATCAAGAAACATGCTAACAGGCTCACCACGGGCAAGACTGTGCAGATATTTTCATGCCCATGTCCTGCGGCGCTGAATACATCGGCCAAACGGGTCGCTGCGAAAATGGTCGGCACCGGGAGCAACACGAAAAACTAGAGGCCCGCCGCATCCAACAGTACACGTGTTATCTGATAAGTCAGTATTGACTTATCAGATGACACGGGTATCTTTTGGGGTGACGTCAAGCCCTTTTCTCCTTGCTACTACACTAGAGCATCATCTCGGAAGCGTGCCGGAGTAGTACAGGATGATGGCAAATGTTCCGCGGGTGACCTCTACGTGGACGACCTCGTCACGGGAGGTCTTTGCAGTCTCTTGGCATTTTTTCATCCCAAAGGAACCGTACTGCCCTCCGATTGCTTTCCGAGAGTGACACCTGCAGAAAGGCCTCGATGTCGACGATTACAGCGATGTTGTGCGTCAGAACCTGATTAGCAGGTCGATCAGCTCTGGGTTAATTTTTGGTCCGCTTTTTAGAACGTCATTTGGAAAGAGTCGACCTCCCATACTCGACGATGCCCAAAGACCACTCTAAACTTAGTTCTTTGATTTTCGTGATGCACAACCGCTTGGTGGGACATGTAGTAGAAAAAATTGTCAAGGTGCAGGCCAGCTGGTGTATGTTGATTTTGAGCCGTTTGTCTGTCCCTTTTTTTCTTCATCTTCTTACACTTTTTCTTTCAAGTTTCCTTACAAGTCTCCGAATTTTAACATCATGATCAACATGTAGTAGACCGGGCCCTACGGCGGGTTGTCTTCGTTTTCGACTCGTTCGGCGTAGCCTTTTGCGACGTAGCCACGGACGCAGTGGTCATACTCTCTCATCAAACTGCTCGTTCCTTTGGAGACAGGTGGTTTGCGATCTGAAGCGCCTTTCAGCTGGTTTCATGTTGTTCATAAGCACCTTGGCTCTTGACTTCCATTGAAGGACACCTGATAGCGACCGTCTTTGAATTGCATGGCTTCTTGGTGATGCTGAAGTACGGCTTCTTGGTAGCCTGTCGTGGGTTGGAGTCGCTTGATTCCAAGGGCCTCGAGCTTCCAGAACGACCTGACCGGCGTGGATATTTCATTGTCGATTTCATCTGTCACGATCACCCTCATTACGCTTGTAGAGATCGTCGTCGATCTGGGTGTTCCCGCCTGGCTTTGCAGGGTCCATCCGAAGGTCGTGTCTACTTTCATCAATGTAGGGCTCAGACGCTTGGCAGATCCCGTGACGATGGCCCAGTGGTAGTCGGCTCCAATTAGGAGGCTAATTTCATCCTCAGTGTGGACACCTCCCGAAGCGTCGGCGATGTTCATACCCTCCTTCCGAATCTGGGCAGCTGCAGATTCCGACGGAGCAGTCATGAGATCCGCGCGGATGTATGGAACTTCTAGCGCCTCTACATGAAGCACGCCTCTATCGTACTGGCTCCGCGGCCAGAGCTCGCATCCGTCGACACTTTGTATGCTTCGCGGCTGCGTTTTTGCCAAAGGTGATAATCTGGAGCTCTCCTGTTCTAACGCCTTTAACTGAAACTTCTCGGAGACGCTTCGTTGAATGAAAGTACACTGACTGCCTCCGTCGAGGAGGAGCCGGACAAGGGAGCGCCTTTGTATGCCCTCTGCCCACGCCTGTGCTGCCTGACGGAGCAACCGTGTTCTTTACCCCTCAACACGACGTCTCCCTAAAGAAATATAGGGGCCCTGGGCTAATACGAACTCCCCTGCCCCTTCCCCGAATATCATGATTCTAAGGAAAGCGAGAAACGCATCAAACGTTTGCTTGTAGGCACCAACGGCTACATTTACTTCGAACGTCCATTTTATACGTATTTTGTTTTCCGGAAATGTTTAGACCCCTAATCCCGTAAGTAGACAAGACTGTATTCGAAAAATTGTTTATTAAAATCTAACACAAACATCACAGAGCAGCAGAGCAAGAATGTGTACATATGTTACACAACGAATACACAATGAATACATATAATCAATACTATACAATATATAAGGCAACACGAACGATAAAGTGGACGCTACAGTACAAATGGAAATTACCAACACTAAGTTACAAAACAATGTACCAAAATGCAGACATTGGAAATAATTGACAAATACGACACCAAACAAACGCTATATGCTTCTCACGGGCACCCTTTGTAATGAGTTGGACAAAAAAAAGCCAATCATCAGCACGTTTAAATTAGCAAAAAAGCAAATGAGACAATGCTGAGGTTTACATTCTTAACCTGAAAGGATATCGTAAGAATAACAAACACGAGACAAAGAGCCAACTTCGACTTTTCTTATTGGCAGCTAAGCGCTTTCTCGACAACGTGGAAGTTAGGACAGATGGCGCGAACATATAAGTATATAGCACTACTAATTCCTTCCTCTAAAATGGCATCTTTCGCGCCTTCGCTTTGGCAAAATCTGATATAGTTTGTTCAAAAGATAAATCGTGGAGAAGGTCACTCTCAATTGACATGATAGCGAGCGAGTTCAGCTTCCCATCCAGAATGTTAGAACGAAGGCGATTCTTTATCAGTGACAACTTAGAAAACGATCGCTCGCTTTCACAATTTGCCACGGGTATGCTTAGGTATATTCGCAATGCAATCGAAAGGTTTGGAAACACATGAATAAGTTTTCTTTCGTGCAGCAATTGCATTAATCCTAGGGCACTCGTGTCCTGGCATGCAGAACTTTGCAGAAAGTTTGAAAACTGAATTACCTCGGCTGAAAATGCTGGCTCTAAATCATTTTTGTAGGTTTTCACCAACTTCTCGGCCTGCTGTGCCAGAGACATCTCGCTCCCAACTTCTGTCAGCAATTTTAAAAACCCGAACTTCTCGCAGAGTTCGGCGTAGGCAACCTTTCGCACCCGCAAAGCAGAGCCCAGACTGTCAAGTACGACATTGTAGGTCTCTATAAGAAACTTTTCCCTACCTTGTAGCGCACAATCGCTTTTTCCGTCCGGGTACCTTCTCGAAACGATACGTTTGCCCTCATCCTGATAACACTGAATGGTACTCAACATGCGTGCTCTCGCCTCAAAGGTATCAAAGAGAGGTCGCAACGAATTAACAAACCCTTCCAGAGAGCTCAGAAGATCGACAGCAGTCGAAATATCTAAGCCAGGCTTCTGGAGTGCTGCACTGGTTTTGTCAAAACGCTCCAAGATTTCACTCCAGAAAATGGTCATAAACGCGGTCTCGAGCTTTGTCATTTTCTTAAAAAGAGAGCGCGCTTCATTCCGGGTGTCACCGTTTTCTTCTCCGTTCTTTGAGATAGATTCAAGGCAACACTGAACCGCCTTGAAATTTTTACGAATGGCCTTACATGATTCGGCATGTCTTGACCACCTGGTTTCAGAGAGGCTTTTTAGAACAAGGTGTTCACCAGTTTCACTCATGCTGTCTAAAAGATATTTCCACCGCTTAGGGAGGCAACAAAGAACGCGTACAGTTTCTGAGTTACACTAAAAAATTTGACGGCCTCAAGGCAACTGTCGACGCTACACGCGCCAACTAAGTTTAGTGAATGGCCTGCGCACGGGACGTAAACGGCCAACTTGTTGAGGTGTTTAACTTGCGCTTGCAGTCCTTTGTACTTCCTCGACATATTACTCGCGTTGTCATACGCCTGGCCCCTGCAGTCGTCAATCGAGATGCCGTTGCTTGTCAACAGAGACATCACGGTATCGAAAATATACAACCCTGTATGCGATTCAATCGGAACAAATCCAAGAAAGCGTTCATGCACTTCTCCCTTTAAACAGTAGCGTAAAACAACTGACAGCTGGTCAACACGGTGGCCATCTCGAATGGCCGCTTTCTGTCATTTACTTTTTAAAAACAGAAAGACATACAGATCGGCACATAATGGCTTTTTTGAAGGCCTCCTTAGCGTTCTTATAATTTACGTATGCCTTCGTTACAAAGGAACCCAAGCGTTGGGTGTTCCCATTTGCCATACGCATTACGTGCGCAAACACTACACAATACTTGCATAGTGGTCCTTCTAAGTGCTCTGGACAAGTGAGCCATGGGTAACTAGCCACCCGAGTGAGGGTTTTGAGCCTGTAGGTTTCGTTTTGTTGTGGCTGGATAGTTGTAGTTACCAGGAGTCCAGGGATTTCGCATCAACTTCTTCTTCAAAACTGTTTCATGCACACTTTTCGATACAAAAAAGCCCTAGATCGAGAGCATTAACAGTGACGGCACTTGAGGTGCATGAGTCGGAGCATGCGGAAGCTGCATCACCCACCTCGTTTGTGTCTCGCCTCATCAGTACACGTTCGTTGGCTTCAGAAGTGCTTGAGTGTCCAGAAAAAGCACACAGTTCACTTCCTTTCACAAGTCTCTGGGGCTGAAAGTTGTCGGCGCCTTTGCTTACTTCGACACAAGTTTCAGAAGGAAGTCACCGAGAGATGCACTCAAGCCGCAACTATTTGCCACATACATAAGGTCTCCATGTTCGTCGCTGGCTGGGCTTCGTTCCGAGTCAGTCGCAGCCGAAACACCTAGGTCTTCGGACACCCGCAAGTCATATGATTATCCTTACATGCTTCCGTTTCAGGTTCCTCAGAGGGAAGGGCATCACTCACTGCTGTTTCTGTCTGTAGCTCTTCGTCACTCTCAACGGGGCTAGCTCTGGCTCTCTTCTTGAAGACGAAATGTTTGTTTGCTTTGGTCTTGCAGTGCGCCTTTTCATGATCTCGCGTTATAGAATTTATAAATATATTAAACCTATATGCTATAATTTATAAATTTCTATAAAACTCTTTGCAAAGTATACACTTGTTCTAGTCTGATTAAGAGTCTCGTCCTCTTCCGCAGCATATAGGGTTGCTGCGTCGACTGGAACCAAGAGGAGGTAAAGAGGTGGCCAGAGAACAGGCAAAATGGTCTAGCACGCTGGCTGCACACCAGGCGGTCGGCCTGCAGCGTGTCACTCAACACTCGCACATCGTCCTGCATGCGCTTTGTCAAGGCTTTCCCGTGCAGCACCCCCCCCCCCTCGGGGGACTCCATGGGGAATGTTCAGAAAGGAAAGAAGGATGCGGGGAGAAAAGGAATGAAGTAAGAACAAGGGTCTCAGGGATGTGAAGGGAAGCATAACATAGGAGGACTAGCAACACACACACACGCGCGCGCGCGCGCGCGCGCGCGCGCACGCACGCACGCACGCACGCACGCAGCGCACGCACAGCACGCACGCACGCACGCACGCGCGCGCACACACACACACACACACACACACACACACACACACACACACATGCTTTCAGCTTACGACCAAAATTTATTTATTTCCCCAAACTCCCGCCCCAGTAAACATGATTTGGGTGAGAGGAGGACCGGGGCTAAGAGTATAAGAAAAGTATATACAGACATACTTGACCCGGGTCCCTAACCGCAGCTTTGCGCATCCTCCGCAGGGGGTACGGTGGCACCTCGGAGACCCCTGCGACCCCATACACATAGCTGGGAACCAACCTTCGTCATTCTCTTTCCATCCTCTTTTCCTGCCGCGCGAAACACCCCATACACCCGGCGGGTTCCTTTAAGGCCCTTAAGGCGTCGCACCCTCGGGTGTTCTCAGGGAAGTTGGACTAACGGAACAGAAACCCGATACGGGTTCCCTCAAAATGTACGTGTTTGTTGCTCCAGTGGTGCCTTATCTGTGTCACCTTATAATAGACCGCAGAGGCGCTACGGGCCATCCCAGCCAATCCAGCTCTGAGGAGACTGGCACCTGCACCTCTTTGGTGGTGCTCTGCGAAGCTCAAGGCCATGTGATTCCTCTCTCAGATCCTCGATTATGTGCAGAGGACAGAGTCTCTAGCATCCGCTTCTGGGAGGTCCATTGTGCGGTGGGACGGAGTGTGAGCCTGAGGATGGGGAAGCGAGGTTGCCCGGGGACCTGGACCTTCTGCCAAGGGGAATAGCACCAAGGCACTTGGCTGAGAGGGTAAAACAGGAGGGCGCTATCGGTGAGCTCAGGAGCCGGGCGTGGGCGGACGCGTTGTGGTTTTCGGGGCGCAAGGAAGACGCGCTGGGAATTCCGCGGTTCTGGTTAGCAGTAATAATGGCGGCGATGCGTTGTATATACAGGCACACCTGCACCGCTAACGGCATCGCTGGAACTCAAGTTTACCTGGGTCTCCCGATCCAGTGACTTCGTCGAAATCGAGACCACCCAGGCCTCTTTCGAAATGCGCCCCATCTTCCTCCATTCCCTAGCCGTGGTAGGGAGGGGGGTGGGGAGAGGGGCTCTTTAGGATTGGGAGACCCCCTGAGAGGCGGATGCCTCCCTTCTGTCAGTGCTGGCAAGGTCCCTCGAAGTAAACAAGCTAAAAAGTGGCATTAGGCAAGGGCCCCGACTTCTCCGGCTGCTTGAAGTTCTTATCTGGAGTTATATTGAATTGAAGGGGGCAGGACGATGTCAGGCTTCCCGACATTTCCTTTCTAGTGCGGGGGGGGGGGGG
>JAZHYW010070080.1:0-61778 GCA_037355805.1 Ixodes ricinus
TTGGGAGACGAGAAAACGTAAAAAACCGAGATAGTAGAAAGAGACAGAGATAGAGATACTGCTGGACTACCAACTATGGATTTAATGCTTCTTCCTCTTCTTGAACCTTAACTGTGTACTTCTTCTTTCTGCTCATCCTTAGAGCGCCATACAATCCAAGGATGAAATAAAATGAAATGAAATTAAATGAAATGAGAGCCACATGCATTCCACATACAACCCAGATTGACATCTCCAGCAGTGCGTGACACACCTCTAATACTGTTTTTCTTTTGAGGTGAGCTTTAGCAGGACGTGGCACACCGCAAGTACTGTTTTTCTTTTGTGGTGAGCTTGATGGATGGCACGCTGACGCATGTCTCTTCGTTTTCTTCGATGGCCATGGTCTCCAGCATCTCTCGTGCATACGGGTTTTTGTTTGTTCCGAGGATGGTAAGGCTGCTGAACGCTGCGCTGCATTTACAGCTGCGGCAATGAGCTGGTAGATGGCCCGCTGTAGTTCCCTTGAGATATGCTGCGTGCTCACGTGTCCTATCATTAATACACCTGCCAGTCTGGCCTATGTAGCATTTGCCACATGATAGGGGGATGTTATAAACAACCCCCGTTTGACACGGGGCATATTGTGTCCTATGAGAGATGTTGCACATTTTCTTTTCGTTGGTGTGGCGGTTGACTTTGCGGCACATGGAGTACGCTTTGTTTGGTGCAGAGCACACGACCTTAATGCCCTGCCTTGCGGCTATCTTCTTTAATTTATGAGTAATCCCATGGATGTAGGGTATCACTGAGATCTGTTTTTGAGTTTTTGTAGACTCTCTTCCGTCTGTATCAGCTGATTTGTGCTTTAGTTTAGTGCAGATGTTTTCACACACACAAACCAGGAGACCCATCGATTACCCAGAATTACGCAGTCTGGAAATTTGCTTGTTGAAACTTTGCCCAATATTATGATTGCAGGATTTGTTTAAGGCCGATACAAGAGCAGTATTCGCAACACCTCGTTTTACTGTTTTTGAATGTCCGGATGTAAAAGGAAGAAATCCTTTGCTTGACCTTGGTTCGTATTTCTAACACACGTGTATTTCATTAGATTCTAGTGTGAGGTCCAGGAACTCGAAGGTCCAGGAACATCGAAGAAAACGAAGAGACATGCGTCAGCGTGCCATTCATCAAGCTCACCACAAAAGAAAAACAGTACTTGCGCTGTGCCACGTCCTGCTAAAGCTCACCTCAAAAGAAAAACAGTATTAGAGGTGTGTCACGCACTGCTGGAGATGTCAATCTGGGTTGTATTTGGAATGCATGTGGCTCTCATTTCATTTAATTTAATTTCATTTTATTTCATCCTTGGATTGTATGGCGCTCTAAGGATGAGCAGAAAAGAAGAAGTACACAGTTAAGGTTCAAGAAGAGGAATAAGCAGTAAATCTATAGTTGGTAGTCCAGCAGTATCTCTATCTCAGTCTCTTTCTTCTATCTCGTTTTTTACGTTTTCTCGTCTCCCAAGTTCAAGCTGGCCCTCTCCTAGTAATGCACCAACTAGCTCAACTCAAGCCCGTAACTCAGTTTCTTTCTAGTCATGTGATCGCATCTTCTATTTGTTTTCATTTCCTCGAACCGCAGACCCTTTGTCAAATGATTGCCACCGCCACTTGCCAAGCCAGGTTGCTGTCGAGATGCATCAAAAGAAGATCCTTCTGGACGACGTTCAAAAGTTTTTGGCTTAGTAACGCCGTCCCAAGGACACGCCATGCGAGTCTCCAAGATTCTCAAGTCAGAGACGTGGCGTCAACAACGACTCTTTACAGACTTTCTGCGGGCCAAATGTCCCAACTGCAACGTCTTTATGAATCACCTTGCAGTGGCAAGACACTCAACTGAAACCATCTGGAAAGATCGGTTCCTTCCGATTCTGAAACAACATCTTTCAAGGCGAGACATGGATCAACCCAAGAGGTGGCCTCTTCAGATTATCGGAGAGATTAACATCTCACATAAGACAAAGGAAGTTCTCGAACAAGGGCCGAAGTATGCCTTACCACCAAGGCTTGAGCCCATTGATAAGCTTGCCCTAGTGCAGAACATCGCATCTAAAACATATGATGAAAAAGCCTCCCAGATAATCATTGAAGGAGTTGACTGCCTCATAAACCATCGGAGTCCAAAACCATCAGGCAGGAGCTTTAGCTCCACAGTCCAGGAGCTCCGAAGCAAAAATCTAAAACTCTGCGTTTCAGATAAAGAAGGAGGTTTTGTCGTTCTTACATCGGGAATGTACGGAGAGAAAGCCTCTCAAGCTGTGGCCAAAATCTTTATCCAGGTAGAAGAAAAACGAGGCAGAAGTACAAAACAAGCCCTCGTAAGGTTGCTTCAAGAGAACCACCTGAACAGCCTATGCGCAAAGATAAAAGGAACAAAGAGGGGCATTTAGAAGTATTCTTCTCAGCTAAGACACATAAGGAAGGCGTACCGTTTCGCGCCATAGTGTCAGAAAAAGGTACATGGCAAGTACATCTGTCAACCTTCCTGGCTAAGCAACTGTCTTTAATACAGTGCGATGATCCGTACCAAATTCAAAATTCAGAGCAACTAATTTTACATCTTCAAGAACACGGATCCAAGGTCGCCTCAGGTTTTTCTATAGACATACAAGATATGTATTATTCTATACCCCATGCAAGCCTCATGTCGATTCTCCGACAAACCATAGAAGAGCACAACAGCACATCGTTCCAAAACGCGGCGGGGATCAACCTGGACACCTTCCTGGAACTGCTCAGTGCATACCTAAAAGCGACAGTCGTTGCACATCAAGGCCGGCACTTCGTGCAAAAAGTGGCGTGTGTATAGGCTCTCGTGTAGCTCCACAACTGTGCGACCTGTTCCTTGCAGCATGTGGCAGAACCATCCAGAAAAACCTGAATGATGACAGAATTACAGCCATCTTCAGGTATGTTGATGACTTCTTAATTCTTACTACAACGGAGGTAGATGCTCAAAACAATGGATGCAAAGAAGCTGTTTTACAATGCTTCCAAAAAGCTGCCCAGAGTTGGCATTCACCCATGAACTACCCGGTGATAGGTCCATCAAGTTGCTGGACCTCACACTAGAATTTAATGAAATACACGTGTGTTGGAAATACGAACCAAGGTCAAGCAAACGATTTCTTCCTTTTACATCCGGACATTCAAAAACAGTAAAACGAGGTGTTGCGAATACTGCTCTTGTATCGGCCTTAAACAAATCCTGCAATCATAATATTGGGCAAAGTTTCAACAAGCAAATTTCCAGACTGCGTAATTCTGGGTATCCGATGGGTCTCCTGGTTTGTGTGTGTGAAAACATCTGCACTAAACTAAAGCACAAATCAGCTGATACAGACGGAAGAGAGTCTACAAAAACTCAAAAACAGATCTCAGTGATACCCTACATCCATGGGATTACTCATAAATTAAAGAAGATAGCCTCAAGGCCGGGCATTAAGGTCGTGTGCTCTGCACCAAACAAAGCGTACTCCATGTGCCGCAAAGTCAACCGCCACACCAACGAAAAGAAAATGTGCAACATCTCTCATAGGACACAATATGCCCCGTGTCAAACGGGGGTTGTTTATAACATCCCCTATCATGTGGCAAATGCTACATAGGCCAGACTGGCAGGTGTATTAATGATAGGACACGTGAGCACGCAGCATCTCTCAAGGGAACTACAGCGGGCCATCTACCAGCTCATTGCCGCAGCTGTAAATGCAGCGCAGCGTTCAGCAGCCTTACCATCCTCGGAACAAACAAAAACCCGTATGCACGAGAGATGCTGGAGACCATGGTCATCGAAGAAAACGAAGAGACATGCGTCAGCGTGCCATCCATCAAGCTCACCACAAAAGAAAAACAGTACTTGCGGTGTGCCACGTCCTGCTAAAGCTCACCTCAAAAGAAAAACAGTATTAGAGGTGTGTCACGCACTGCTGGAGATGTCAATCTGGGTTGTATGTGGAATGCATGTGGCTCTCATTTCATTTAATTTAATTTCATTTTATTTCATCCTTGGATTGTATGGCGCTCTAAGGATGAGCAGAAAAGAAGAAGTACACAGTTAAGGTTCAAGAAGAGGAAGAAGCATTAAATCCATAGTTGGTAGTCCAGCAGTATCTCTATCTCTGTCTCTTTCTTCTATCTCGGTTTTTTACGTTTTCTCGTCTCCCAAGTTCAAGCTGGCCCTATCCTAGTAATGCACCAACTAGCTCAACTCAAGCCCGTAACACACAGCGCTGCCGGTCGTAAGGTGCTAAGCCTCTTGCCGAAAGTTCCTTACGGCTGCAGGACAGTTTCTGTCTTGGCGCTAAGCGATTCATCTTGCGATGCCGATCCCTCCTCCTAGGAGCAGTTGGACTCTACCTTCCAGCAGAGCTTCTCTGCAGATGCCTTTTTTCTGTTTTTTCTGTCCCGACAGTGACAAGTACACCCAAGCGTGGTGGCAAGTTCACGTGGTTGGAGAGTACACGCTCTCTAGCTGACATGGCTGCCGTATTTTGTTTTATCCTTGGGCACTGCGTCAGGTTTCCGCAGCCTCAACTTGTTGGGTTCCAAATCGATGATGGCGCTCATATTTGCCAAAAAGGCCATTCCGATTTTAACGCCTGTCGCACAGTCTCGTAGAACGACGAACTTTACCGGACACGTCTGGCCGTGAATCTCAAGAAAGGTGCTGCATCTTCTTACTGGCGTGATAAGATGTCGACCCGCAGTCCGTATCTGTGGGCCATCCAAGGCGTCTTCACTTACTGAAGGTGTTGAGAGAGCCTTCCCACTCAAAGCAGAGTAGCCTACTACCTGTGTCGACGAGAGCCGACGCGTCGTGGCCGTCTATAACGGCGTTTGGTTATTCTTTACTTTTGCAGGAGCGTCGTTTCGGTCTCTGATGGCGTTCGAGTTGGGAGCTCTCCGACGTTCGTGGAGGATCTTGGCGTCGGTCATCTTCGGCATCTCCCTCAATGGGTTTCTGCGCCTAGTTTCCTCGGCGAGGAGCCAGGGCCGACAGGTCTTTACGTCTGGGTTAGTGCACCGGCCATTCTGAACGTCGTGGCTACGGCTACCGGAACTCTCGGTGAGACGCAGGCTTGGGGGAGAGAGGTCGTCGCAGGCACTCATAGATTTCCCGAGGGCGTTCACCATAACGGAGGCGCGGATCGTTTGGGTGGAACCCAAGCAGTTAGAGAGGTCGGTGTAGGCATTTGTTGTAGGTGTAGTCTGCTTCCCCACAGAGGAAGCACGGAGGGCGTCAGTCGGGCGTTCTCCACACGTTGGTCGTTCGGGTTGCGCGGGTTTCCTGGCAGGTGTACTGGACCTGGTCGTCGGTGTATCGGTCGTGCTGCGGCGCAGGAGACTGACGTCGGGGTGGCTCGACATAGGCTGGAGGAGGAGGTGCTGGCCGTCGGGCCACTGCTGGTCAAGTCAACTTGGGTTCCTGAGGAGGGCTGCCACGGCGATGGTTGGATGGCTCTCTGGACTTCTTCCCGCATGGCTTCGGTGAGTAGATAGCTTTCAGAGCTCTTCCCGTACAACGTCACGAATGATCTGCCGAATACTGTCCACATTGACGACGCCCATGTCAAGCCGTGATGATGCGACAGTTGACGCAACAGAGGAACCGACGAGTCGGTGGTAGTGGCTTGTGCCGGGCCGACAGTGCCCGCTCAATATTTGCGACTTTTGCTACAAAGTCGTAAACAGTTGTTGGGTGTGTCTAACAAGGTCTCCGAAGATTTCCCTCTTCACGCCTCTTATGAGGGCGTTCAGCTTCTCCTCCTTTGCCTGAGGTTCAGCGTGGGCACTCAGGCGCAGGATATCTTCCACGAAGCTGGTAATGCTTTCGTTTGGTCATTGAGTACTTGTCCGGAGAAGGTCTTTGACCCGCTGTCTACGTGGCTGTTTCGTTAATGTATCCTTACAGGCCGGCGATACTGGCGTCCCACGACATAAGCAAAGCCTCGTGGTTCTTGAACTACTGCCTAGCGGTGTTCTACAAAGAGAAGTATATGCTTTGGAAGCGCTGCTTCGTGGTTCATTCATAATGGTGGGCTCCGCGTTCATCGTGATGAAACCAGTCCTCCACATCCTCGTGGGCCTCGCCATGGAAGGTCGTCGGGGTTTGTTCGGCTACGGGCCAGTAGTTGACAGGTGGAGTGGTCTCGGAGTGCACCGACTGGAAGTTTATCACCCGGGTTGTTGACTGCTTGGGTTTGGCAGGCAGGGCGCCTAATTTCGGGGGTAGCCTTTGGTTGCGGCGACTTGATCGGGTCTTGGTAGTGTTTTCGAGAGGTTTTCGTGGGCTTGGTGTCGAACCTGCACTGCGGAACCTTCGGAGCGGTATGCTGCAGGGACATGCTATACACCTACCTCAAAATGCCACGAAAGGAGAGGTGAGGAAACCAAAAATAACTTAGGAAACTGAAACGTTTCATGGGGAGAACCTGTGCCCAAAACAAAGAAAGGAAGCGAAAATAACAACAGAGCGTCAGGCGTGAAATCGGCGTAACAGCAGAATCGACGCGAAACTGACCGCGGCTGACACGTGGTGCCTCTTTTGTACACGCATGGGCTACTGGAACAATCAGCGTACAAGGTTTGGCGCTTAGAACTTTCTAACCTTGAATCAGCATTACGGATCTCAAATTTCGCAGAAAATCACATTAGAGTCAACAAAAATGTGTACCCACAGCCAGGCATTGAACCTTAGCGTCCTGCGCGAAGGCAAGCGCGATAACCTACAGACCACGAGTGCTCTGCCTACATTGTTAGCTGCGCGCACGGAAAATTAGGAACAATGGCCCCACCTCTTTAGTCGAGGCATTGACCATGGTGATTCCCTTCTAGAGATATAGGGAAATGCGACGATTAAAATGAACTGGAGGTGGCTGCTAGCTTGTGTTTTCAAGTGCGCTCAATCGAATCTGTTAACATGTAAAGCAACAGAGTGATACAAGACACTCTCCTGCTCTCAGGCCCTTCCCTACTCCTGCGTCCTGATGAGTTCTGACATGGCTGGCTCCCTGCCGCCAACCAAGGCCCAGAGAACCGCTCGGTCGCGACGGCTGGTGCCAGCGGTTGGATGGTGAATGAGATGTGGAGGGAGCGAAAGAAGTGATGCGTCTGGAAAATAAGAAAACTGAAGCTGGGGACACCGAGGTGATCCGAAACCAGCGTGTTTCATCCAACGCGACCAACACTGCTCCACGCAAAACTGACGCCGTTCCGCAGAAGACCTACCGAACGCCAGAGCTTGGGGAGAAAAAATAAATTGCTATTCGTGCGTCCAGTGGCGGTCTCCTCGAGGATGAAGACGACTCCAAGACGGAGAAAGCGCCGGGGAAGTCCTGCCTGGTGCGGTTGCGGAACCCAGACTTCACCCCGTTCACGGACTTTAGGTGCAAGGGGAACATCGACAAGTGCGCGTCCGGCAGCGGGTCATTGTCGAGGTTCTAGGACAGTAGACCCCTAGTCGGACATCCCAACAAATTTGCTACAGGTGGCGGCTGCGCGAGCAAGAGACCCGCCGGGGATATGAAGCAGCCCGGGCGGGACAAAGCATATCCCACGCAAGTGCACCCGAGGACATCGTCGTGTTCGCGGAATGGTAAATCTGAGACTGAGAACTCGGATGCCTAATGAGCAAGCAACCCAGACTCAAAGAAAGAGGCAGCGCCGGATTAGTGTTGTCGATCTGTCAGCGGCGCTTCCTGCAAAGAGCGTAGAGGAATGCGCCACTAGCACCATTAGAAAAAGTGGAAGCAGCCTTCGAGGTTGAGAGGGAGAAAACTCCTTGATCTCCATCCCAACGAGCAACAACCCCCGCTTAATTGCGAACAAGAATCCTGGCGGAGGCAACAACCAGCCCCGGACGAACCAACGAGGTCCAAAATGGAGGCACACCTCAGCGCCCGTGGTTGCGCCTGGCATCACGTCAGACGTGGGAACCAAGGGAGATCTTTGGGACAGCAACTTTATGCATGCCTTCAATTCCAAGGAGAAGAACTTGAACAGTTGAAGTGAGGCCAAAAACAAGCTGGGCGTGGTTTAGAATAAAAGAGTGACTTTCGAAAAAAGGATGGGATTAATTTGTTTTTCTTGTGTTATTGAGTAGGCTATATTATTTGTCGAGGTTATTAAGTTTTATTTTCAAGAAAGTGATTCTTTTTGCATTTTCATTGGTTTTACCTTTTTGTATTGGTGGTAAATTTAATTCAAAGTGGTTTTAACCTCGGTATAGTTTGCTTTATGAAGGGCTCCTTGAATTTAATCAGAATATGCCCTATCTGAGATACGTCAAGGTTCGTAATTTGGTTATCTGTTCAAGGGAGTCCGTTTAATTTTAGGTCAGGCGCTAGCGGAATTTATTAGCCTGCGAAGATTTTTCGATAGACCAACCTGTCGAAAGAAAACATTTTCTTTGTTCGTTTGCTTTTTCCTTGAGGAGATAGCACAGAACTTTCGCGAGGCATTTTTATTGATCGTTTTTCACTGCGGATTGAAGAGATTGGAGGCTGGGCGCTGGCCTGCGTGGAGCTTGGGTTGTGTTTTTTTTGTTACTGCCAATTTTCTAAGATAAACCCAGCCTGGACTTCGTTCGCCAACCCAGCAGTGAGTCCACGTCTTCCAAGGGACCATTGTGAGCTGCTTCCCATTTAGACTCTCCTCCTGGCGGTGAAAGGAGTTTCGTAGAAGGAACCAGGAGAAAATATTGCGCCAGTCCAGTTCGACTGCGAGAGGTGCACTGCCTGCAGCGTCGTCGCCACGTGGCTCCAGTCAGCTGTGCCCCTTTGAGCTGTACCCTTTGAGCTGTACCCCATTGAGCTGTGCCCTGATGAGCTGTGCCCCGGTCAGCTGTGCCCCAGTCAGCTGTGCCCGGAAGCATGGCAAGAGGCGGCATGGGGTCGCTAATGTTCCCTCGTGCAGAGGGACGACGTGGTTTTCAACAAGGAATTACCAAGTTGACCGATAAAATGTCGACAAGGAACGCAATTACCAACCTGCCCCTCGTCGCCCCAAAAGCCTTGGGACGCTCCTAGACAAAGAAAGGCTCTGGCCCGTTCCCAGCTTCGAGCGTTTATGAGATTATTTTCTTACCGCTCGAAAGACAAGACGCCGGCAATTAGGAGAAACATCTCTTTTCCTCTATCTGGACTTCGATGTCGCCGTGGACCGCCGAGATTGACCGGCGGCACAGTGACCAAGGACGTCTGGCCCATCGGTGTGCGTGACGGGAGTGGCGGTGTGTGAGGGAGAAAGGAGGGGCGTGTTTGGATGTTAGGAACAATGGGCCTTCCGCTTTGGTCGAGGCACTCGACCTTGGGGATTTTATGATAGGTATATGGGGAAGTGCGTGGCTGTCAAAGGAGCTGCGTGCGGCTGCCAGCGTGTGTTTTCAGGTCCAATCAAGTTGAACCTGTAAATATGTAATTAAACAGTTATACAAAGCAACCCTTCATCGCTTTGGTGTTTCATGATTCCTGGGTTATGATGGGGTCCTGCCCTGGCTCGGCTACCTGCCACACACCAAGTCCGGGACAACGGCTTGGTAGCCACAATCGGTTAGAGAAGGTTGACAGTGTTTGTATAAAAACGCAGAGAACCACCCTTCCTTGTTCACCTAGGTGCTCGATGAGTCGTCGCACTTCAGCATCATCTATTTGAAGTCGTCGTAATCAGTGCAGGCAGGGCCGGCCTCGACGGCGGTCTTTGAGAAGAAATCGGTGTGACTGCGCTTTTGGCCGGACTTGTAGATGTCGGTCATGTCAAATTCCTCCAATCGTAGACTCCATAGGGCGAGGCGTTATGAGGCGTCCTTCAGATTCGCGAGCCACGAGGGCGATTGGTGGTACGTAACCACTCGAAAAGAACTTACGTAAAAGGCCGGGCCAAACTTGGTTATGGCCCGAACGATAGCAAGTTTTGACTTCTCCGTCCTAGAGTAACAAACCTCTGCTTTGGACAGTGTGCAGCTTGCATATGATATTACCAGCTCTGTTCTCTCTTGTATTTGGACCAATGTCGCGCCAAGCCCCGTTTTACTTTCGTCCATGTAAATTTCTCTTTGTGCTTGTTGGTAGAAATAGCCAAGGACGGGAGGTGCTTGAAGTTTCCGCTTTATCTCTCCTTACACCCACTGGTGCAGCTCTGTCAGCTGACATTTTACGGCGCCTTTTGTTATGTATGTCTGTGGCAAGGTAAGCTTTGCAAAATTTCGAATAAAGCGCCTGTATTAGGCACAAAGTCCTAGGAGTCTTTTAACGGTTTTATGGTCTGACGGCAGAGAAAAAGCGGCAATGACATGCGTCGTCTCGGCGTCTGGACGATCATTCTTGCTGCTCACGGCGTGGCCTAAGTGCTTGTGTTTATCATAAGCAAACCGACATTCCGCTGGCTTCCGATTTAGTCATGCGGCCTTGTTGGCTTGAATTACGGTACAGAGTTAAAGTAAATTCTAGTCGAAGTTTTTGGCGACCACCACAAAGTCGTTGAGGTAAACGAGACTACTCTGAAAGGTTAAGCCTGCTAGCACGGCGTTGATGACACGCTGCAAGTTCGCCGGCAAGTCTCTTCCGGTCCCGTTCGTCAACTTCGATCTGCAGTACACACCATTCAAGTCCGTCGACGAAAAGCATTGGGAGTGAGCAGACGGTCTAGAGTAACGTCTACGCGGGAAAGTGGGTAGGCATCTTTTTTTTAGCAGCATTAAGGCGATGATAGTTCGCACGATAACTCAGGATTCCGTCCTTTTTTTCGAGCACGACTGGTGACGCCCATGAAATGCGTGATGGCTGGATGATGTCATCGTTCAGAATTTACTGAACTTGTGTTTGGATGACTTTTATTTTTTCAAACAGACACGGTACGATGACTGATATATAGGGTGTAAGTCGCCGTGTGTAGCAATGCCATGCTTCTTTACTTGTGTTTGTCGAACTTTCGATGACGCTGCAAAAACGTGACTGTATTCAGCAAGGAGATCAACCATTTGCCGGCGCTGTGGTGCTGCGAGGTCAGGGTTAATGTCGAGCTGCTGCAGCCACGTGCTCTTCTGCTGTGACAATGAGGTTCCCTCTGAGATTGCGGTGACCTCCGCTGGCGCTTGTGCAGCCCTTGCTGGTACCCTTTGTTAGGTGCTGAGGCTCCTCTGAAATGTTCTTCACGAGAACAGTTTTATGTTCTCCTTGTAACTCCGTTACGTCTCATACGACGCCAGTTGATTTTTTCAAGGAGCAGCACGACGTTTGATATTAAAAAAGCTTCACCGCACGTGGCTGCGCCGGTTATAATGGGTACGAAAACACTCGACAGCTGCGGCAGAATGACATGGTCGGCAATAATTAAGATCGCGACTGGCATTGTGATGGGCTCCACCTGCGGCAGAAAAGGCTTTCGCAGCGTCAGCTGCTGCGCCCTGAGGTCGCTGACGGCGCCAGACGCAAAGAAAAAACTCATTCCGAGGATAACGTCCTTTGTACATTCTTGTAGATCAACGAACGTCACAGGGCACGTTTCACCATGATTGTCGACGCGAGCAGTGCATCTGCCGAGTGGTGTGATAGGGTGCATTCCGGTAGTTCGTATTTGAAATTCATTCCTCGGCGTCGTCAATTTCTAGAGACGTCGAGAAAGGTTCCATCTCAAAATGGCACAGTCGGCTCCGGTGTCCATGAGTGCTGGCATGTCGCGTCCGTCAATGAGAACGTTGAGGTAGTGAGGCACCGCCGCTGAAACATCGTTTCGGTACGTGTTGTCGCAAGACTGGTTGCTCTACAGCGTTTTTGGAGTCTCTTAGGTCGTAGGCATACGGAAGCTCCACATCTAGATATTTTCGCTTCTAATTGGGGGGGGGGGGGGGACAGCTTCTCACGCGGGATCTGCGGTAAGGCGATTTTGGCGTTGAGGTGACATCGAACGGAATTTGCGACGGGGAGACAGTCCTGGAGATGGCGACCGACAGAGGTAATTGTCGGTTTCCTGAGAGTCACTCGCCGTGCCTTGAGCGTGAGGCGCTCGTCTTAAAACCTCGGAGCCCGACCTTGTGGTAGTATCAGCGGCGATAGACATAGCCAGTCTCTCGACAGTGTTAGCATATCGGGCGCAGGTATGCCGCCCTCCACAGGTCGGTATTTCGAGGCCCGTGGTGCTCCCGGAGAGGAGCGTTCTGTGGCGGAGCGGCCTTTCGTTATGTTCCACCAATTCTACCAGGAAGACAGGAACGGCGGGCGACGAGCTACGTTGCAGTACATCAAATGTCGGCGGTTCCGGAGTGGCGTTGGCGAGAGAACCTGTGACTTCAGCGCTTTCCAAACTTATTCCTTTAAAACCTCGGCAATTGAAGGCGAAGCCGGGCTAGCGGCGACAGGAAGGAGCTTCTTAATTTGCTCCAGGACGACGTCCCTGGTGGTCTCGCTGATGCCCGGGGTGTGGCCGCTAAAAAACGAAAGGGCAGCTATGCCGGAAATCGCTGCTGGTATCTTGCACGCGCTAGCTGGGCACGTTCTATATTGGCCGCCTCCTTGACGAACTCGTCGACTACTGTCGGGGTATTGCGAAAAATACCACTAAAATATCTTACTCTTCACGACTCTCAGCAGGCGGTGCAGCTTCTTCTCCTTGGTAGCCTGACAGTCGGCACTAAGCTCAGGCCACGAACATCCTCGACGAAGCTAGTGATGCTCTCATTCAGGCCTTAGATCTGTGTTCAAAGAAGGGCTTGGGCCCTTTCGTGTGGGTACTGGCAGGTAAACCTAATCAGTTATTGCTTACACGCTTCCCACGAAATTTAAAAACACCTCGTTGTTCTCAAGACACTGCCTCGCAGTTCCTTCCAGCAAAAACGTACATTTTCCTCAAGCATTTCTCAGTTGACCACCCCTTATGGAGGGCCACACGTTCATTTTGTTGCAGCCAATCCTTGATGTCCTCGTATATTTTTCTGTGGAAAGACGTTGGAGTTCGGGATGCAACGCGTAGGTAAACGACAGCGTTGGCGGCCAGGATCTGCGACGAACGGTTGTCCATCGTCGGCGTCGTGGGCTGCTTGGTCTTCTTCGGCAAAAGTCCGAATTGCGAGGATTGGCCTTGAGTGCGGCGACTTGATCTGGTCTCGCTCTACTTTTTTGTTGGACCTTCTTGAAATCGGACTTGCGCTGCGTGCCCTTGGACGGCTACGCTACACGAACATGCGTTACCCAGGACCTCCACCAAAATGGCACTAATGACAAAGAATGAGGCGGCGAAAACCAAGAGAAACTAAATGTGAACGGTGGTTAACTCTGCCAAAACAAAATAAGAATGAATAGTGAACGACAGGCGTCGCAGGTACCGATGACGCCTCAAATGCGGGATCAAGCGCGGGGGTTAGAGGGACTCCGGCTCTACATGCCTTGTCCCTTATGTGCACACGTGCGCTTCTGCAGCAATCGACTAAGAAGGTTCGGCGTGTAGAACATTCGGACCTTGAACAAGCAACAGGGTCTCCATTTTACCAAAACCTGACATCTACAAAAATAACAAAAAGGCACGTCCGCTCCAAGAAACAGAACCTCGACCCTTCTCATGGGAGCCAATTCAAATCAAATCACATCAAATCAAAGTTTATTCAGACAACCGTCGAGGAATACAGTTGTCTCGGGGACCGCTACAAAAGGTAAAAGCCCCCCCCCTTCCCTCTCCACTGCCAGACAAATTGAAAGTCTCAGAGGAAGAAACTACTTGATCACGAAAGATCAAACATACAATTTCATAAGGGGTACAAAACACAGTATACAACGACAAAAGCAATGAACTAAAACCAGATTGTCCCCCACGTTGAACAAACACCAAGGAGGCACATACATTTTTATTACTGTACAAACACGGCAAACAAAGGGGCTACAAACAACAAGATAGTGCAGCCAGCCAGCCATCTTTTCAAAGATATTTCTTTAAGCCCACAGAAAAATGCAGCAAAAAACAACATACGCGCACAAAAAAGTAATACTGAAAAAACATGTTATTTTTGAAGGGACAATTCATAGACATTTATGCTTTTCTTTAAAGCGTGCATAGACATACCTTACAAACTAATGGTCATGAGATCAGGGTGGTCATCCAGAGGTACAGGTATTTGATTATCTAATTTTTGTATGGCATAGTTTGTGCATATTTTTGGCTTTCTGTAGCTGGTGTTGCGAAAATTGTAGGGATAATCTTTCCAAAGATAAGTACCGAAAAAGACAGATGGTTCTAATTAGATTTGATTATAGATTAATAAAGATAACGTCTTATTTATAACATTTTGAATAGTAAATATTCGGTGTTTTCTAAAGAGCGGAGCAGAGTTACTCTGGTACGGGGCATTTTTGACCAAGCGTAGAGCCTTTTTTTGTAATGTGGGCAGTGCTTCTATATTTGTTCTTACTGTGGTCCCCTATTCAAGGAGATAGGAGTGAAGACGTGAATGAACTAAGGTATAATATAGTTGTGTTTCTACCCAGTGAGGCAGCACATTTTTACTTCTACAGATAATCCCGCGAGAGAACACCTAAAAACCTATGTGATATATTATGTTCGATGATTTCGCTTTCAAATTGAATTTGAATTCCCTGCTGAATACATTTCTTTCGTGGTTGAAGTAAAGGATACTTTTTTTTCGTGTTTCATTGAATTTGGTTTACTCTAAGCCACAATGATAAATGTTCAAAATATGCGTTGTTTCGTGCTCAAGTGCTTCTAGGCTTGTTCCAGAAAAAATACGTTTGTGTCATCAGCATATAAAATTATATCTCGTGTTTGAGGTATTCTTATAATTTCACTGATATAGATTAAAAATAAGAGAGGGCCAAGAATGAACCCTTGCGGGACGCCGTATTCTATTTGACCCATATTTGACCTCGCGTGACTAATATCAGTATACTGTGAACGCTTCGATAAATAGCTTTTGTCTAAACTCAGTGAAATTCCCTAATTCTATCTTTGGACAATTTTTCAAAAAGAATATAATGCTTGATTCAATCAGAAGCTTTTTTTGAAGTCAAGAAACACCCCTACTGCGTGTAACTTCTGCTCGAAATTGTAAATTATTTTATTTTTGATGTTTAGCAGCGCCAATACAGACGCTTTTTGCTTCTGAAAGCCGTTCTGTTGCTCAGCTATCACAGCATTTTTTTAAATGTATATGTCGTGCATTAATAGCTCCTTCTATGAGTTTGGAAACAAATGGGAAGAATGAGATTGCCCTGTAGTTATTTATGTCATTTTTTCACCTCCTTTGTGAATCACCGACACTCTTTCTAACTTTAATTTATCCAAAAATATGCCGGTACTCAGAATTATGTTACATATATGGAAGATTGGCCCACTAATTAAGTGAGCAACTGATTTTATAGGCTGAAATTTTATACAATCTTAACCATAAGCAGTGTTATTCTTATGTTTGGGTAATAGGCCGCACACTTCGGTTTCAGTAGTAGGAAACAAAAATATTAAGCTCTCAATACCCGGTGAGATGTAAGATTCGTAACCACAACTACTAATGACATTGCCGGGGGAAGCACCGGACATCAAAAAGTGGGCATTAAAATTAGCAGCAAGCTTAGCCCCTGTGCAGGACATGCCTTCGATTCTAACCTCAGAAATACCTTTTCTTTCGTTTTTGGAAAGTAGGTCGTTTACATTTTTCCACACATTTCTGGTGTTATTATATGGAGTTTTTTTTTAACTGCACCAAATTTCTATTTAAAGGGGTAAAAGTTTTATGAATGCGGTTTTTACAGCGTGTTTATATGGCTTGGCGGACATTAGATGAGAATATAACCATCACTATTATCAAAATAAGTAACCAAAATCCGTTAATTAACTTTTTAATTACTGTAATTAGGATATATGTTTAATTTACAAACTTTGAGGCAGTCATATGCCAAGACTGTTCCATTTTGTAGAATTCGTGTAATGTGCCCATGTTGCAAGATAATTGCCCCTGAATTTTTTACTTAATCCGACTTTTTATCCACTCAATCCGGCAAACCCATCGAACATGGCCACTATAGCCGGACTTTGCTACATTAGCCGGATGAAAGTGCAAAATTCGGGACGAATATCGCGGTACATCGAGCTGGTTACGCGAATTCCACAAAATGAAACAGTCTTGGCATATGACTGCCTCAAAGTTCGTAAAATAAACATATATCCTAATTACAGTAATTCAAAAATTTAATTCACGAATTTTAGTTGATTAGTCTGATAATAGTGATGGTTATATTTTCATCTAATGTCCGCCGAGCCATATAAACACGCAGTGAAAACCGCATTCATAAAACTTTTCCCCCCTTTTATTTAAAAATTTGGTGCAGTTAAAAAAAACACCCTGTATATCTGCGAACTTTTTTTTATGATACACATTTCGTGCTCGTTTAATATCAGCGCCTAGTTCATTTCTGCTCATTTTAAATGCAGCTAAATAATCCGGATGTTCTGTTTTATAAAAAGGGCAAAGAGCTTATCTCGTTTTTTATTCTCCCAAGAAGTGCGGCATAAGTCCAAGGCTTTCTAGAGTTCCTGTTCCTTTTAAATGGTACCATTGGAAACGCTTGATCATATAGTTTCTAAATTATTGTGGAAAAATGTCGTATTTTGCAATGGGATCATCCAAACGAGCAACGAATCTACAGTTTTCCTCCTCGACTAAACATTGGCACAACACAATATTTTCATCATTAATGACCCTATGCATAATGGGTGTATGACTTGTGGGTTCTTCATGTTGTGCCGAAAAAGGTGGTAAAAACAAAAAAAAATGGTAAATGGTCACTGAGATCCGATAGCAGAACACCCGACTCTGGCTCATTCACTTGATAGTTCGTAAAGCACAGGTTTAGCAAGGCTTTAGATTTTATGTCACCCTGGCCGGGACATAAATTATATTTCCATGACCAGAAGAATGAAAAACAACAAGAAGCCATTGTTTGGCGTGATGTGTTGGCAATGCATCTATATTAAATTCACCACAAATAATAGCATGTTCACCGATTTGGGCGCACCATTCCAGCATATTTTCCAGGAATTCTATAAACGTGGCTACTGTACCCGAATGAGGTCTACACACAACGACAATTATGGTACCTGTATACTTTACGATGAGATACTCATAATAGGGGTAAATTATACAAAATGTTGACATGACATTTATTTCTAGGTGTTCCTTTGCATACAGCGCCACACTCCTCCCTTCATATTGTCCCGGGATATTGACGTGCATCCATATCCCGCGAAGTGAACGACATCCTAGTCGTTTGAAAAGCAGGTTTCAGTAAAAGCTAAAATATTAAAATTGCGGTTTAACTGATCGAGTTACATGTCAACACCTTCGTGTTTATTTGTTAAACTTCGCGCATTCAAATGAAACAAAGAAAATTGTATTTTATGGCGCAGTTGATTGAAGTGTTTAAAAGAACCCAAATCATAATAACTGCATTTTGACTGGGAACGAAAAGCGTCGTCAACATCACCAAAAATGATAACCGTCCGTAGCCGAACGGTTATCGTCCGTGACCGATGCGATAACCGTTCGGCTACGGACGCGCTTACTCACACAGGCACATGACAATATTCTAAAATGCGGCCACAATGGAGGAACCAACTTTTCTTGCTTGGATAACTGTTTGTATTACAAATCTACTGAAATCAAAAGACCGGAGCGATAAAATGCCGTGTTGCACATATTCGCATATGTAAGTATCGGGGAATATGGTGCAGTAGCATGTTTCTGTTAAACAAACTCATCAGCTGATGTCTACTCGAACTTCGTGTTGTGCAAATCATAAGTCGCCCCACTAAAGACGGTGACTTTAGCAATATTATAACTCTTCGCTTGTTTGTTGGCTGCGAAGATCTATCATGATGTCAGAACTCATCTTTATATAAAGGAAGTTGACGAAAACATTTAGGGGCTTATTCCACGGCCACGTTGTACTCGATAGTAGACGAAATCAATTAATAAAACAACTTGCTTAAAAGCGGGTTCGACAGATTCTAACAACCAAAAAATATGTACTAAAGACACTGCTCCGGCAAAAAAAACAGCACACCTTTTACATTTTACACTGTGTGCAACCGATTGAACATGCAACACTGGATAAAAGAGGCTGCAGTTCAATTTAACGACATCACCAAACGACGGCCTGGATCCTAGATTCACCCATAAAATTCAGGTTTTCCCACTCATATTATTTCAAGCGATGGTCAATCGAGTCCAAGTGCCATTCAATTTAATTCATGCAGTCGTTCAAATTTATTCTATCACTACACAACTCTAACCCTGAGATCAGTCACTTTAGTCCACAATATATACATGCACGCATTTGTCACCTGTGGCCCTGTTTCGCTCACAATTTGATAACTAAAGTAATTATTGTTACAATCGAATTTTCTAGAGGACAACTGGTATTTTGTTCAGCGGTTTCAATTCGTTGGAGTTACTAGTCGCACGATTGCGATACTTAACTTACGTATGTTGATTACATTTTTGGTAACCTCGAGTTATTAGTGGCTCTATTTAACTATATTCAACTGAAATGACGTTTTGCTTACTTTCTTATTAGTTCAACTCATCATTGATACAAATGAAAGGATGGGAGGATAATTGCAGTTTTTATTTGTCTTTTGATTAGTTCGCGCTATTATTGAGACAGCTGACTTAATTTAAAGCTTAGTTTAACGTCTGGCTTCCACATCTATTTACTTCGACGTATCAACACAATCGACATAGTATTAGTTCAACAAACATGTACATTACTTTCTCAATTTCTTTGAGGAATAATTGACGAAAGTAACTTGGTAGAAGCTTATTTTACCTGATGATTACGTTTTGTGTATTTATATATAATTAACAAAAATATATTTTATAACCGAATTTTTCATTACCCCGTCGATTACTTTGAACTATTATAAACGAATACGACTTCAAACAAGTTGAACTCAAATGTGTATTATGTCATTGTTCAATCCGTGCTACTATTCGTCCAAGTGGCACTAAATTGACTCAATTAAGTTTGGAGGTAATTGTTATCTTTTCGCAATATATTGGTCGCAGAACAGATTGTTTCATATACATTGCTCACGTTTTGATTGCTTTGAGTTACTAGAAACCATTTTGACTTTATTTTGGCCTAATTGCAATACTACAAATATTTTCATTACTTTGGGTTTGCAAACAACCATAGTGATTTATACTAAGCTTTAATACCATTATGACCAGTCTTTAAATTGTCTTGCAGTTTTTTTATTGACCAATATGGAGTTTATTCGGCCTAATTAACATCATGATCGCTTTGTGACTTCTTGGACTAATATTCAAATTAATGATTTATTAGGGTAAGTTATATGATTACTTTTGTTAACTTGAAATTGCTAAATTGACCCAGTGGATTTTATCTTATTTTAACATCTTTGTGACCGCTCAGTTTACTTCATTGAATATTCAACCAATCGATTTTATATAAGCTCAATTGACGTCATGTTTCCTAGTTTGGTTTCTTCTAGTTTCTAATAACTCAATATCCTTCATGTCAGCCTAATGTACATTTTGTCTCTCGAGGATTTTCAAATACGAACATTGATTTATTATGGCATCAAATGACGTATTTGATACTATCCTAAATTTTTCGACTAACTTCCGACCAAATGCACTTTATTTAGGTCTGATTGACACGATGATGACTTTTTTAATTATTCCAAGCAAAGATTCATCCTACTGATTTATCAGGACGGAATTCACTTTTGAATATTATTCGATTACTTTGAGTTAAGACTGACCCAGTAAACAATAATTCGACCTAAATGTAATTTTGGTGACTCTTTAGGTTAGTTGGAATTATTATACCACCAAATGATATATTGTTAGCTCAATTAACATAGTTTACTATTTTGAGTTCTTTGAGTTATTTAACCCAATAAACTTTATTTCGGCCTAAATGAAACTTTAGTGTCGTCATTACTTAGATTAATTTTGATCCAATGGACCTTGATTAGATCTAAATGTCATTCTTTGCAGTGATGCCTCTTGCATACGTTAAACTAATATTGGACGAAACTATGAATTATGAGCTCAAAGCGCGCCGCGTTGTCTAGTCTCCCTTTTTGTCCTCGTCTTAAGCGCCGTAATGTCGTCATATTTTCAGTACCAGCTAGCCCAAAAATCTGCATTGATACAAAACAAACTTTTCAAAAGTCCATCGAGCAACATTGGGGTTCACCACTGCTTGCTCAAGAAGCGCGTGATTGGATCCGAGTCTTCGCCAGTCGCTGACGCGGCGCTCGTCTTCAACACGAACCGGGCAGAGTCCACAGAGAACGCTGCCGCGAGGCCTCGTGTCCAATACGTGCTCACAGTATGGGAACAAGCAATGTCGGAAAGGCGTTGCGCCGGCTTTTGAAAAGGGTCTGTTGAAATTATGATTACCACTTTTCTTACCTTGAATAACTATATTGAAGTAATAATCTTTACTTTGGCCAAATGACGCGTTGGTTTCCTTCTTAATGGCTTCGAGGATCAATATATCAAGAATGTTTCAATTGTGAGCTCAAATCGGTATTACTACTCTCATGATTACTTCGAGATACTTTTGCTTATGAATTTTATTCGGCCTATTTGATAGTGTGAGAAACGTTTTAGAGCGCAGCTCTTAGGCGTTCGTGTCCGGCTTGAGTGGCGTCGGCGTCGGCGTAACGGCAGGGTGCATTACGGGACGTTTCGTCAGGACGTCACACGTAACGTCATGAGTGACGTCACGGCGGTCCCCAGTTACGTCACTGAGTGACGTCACCACTCGTTGCAGTATGGGTAAATTTCCCCACTAAATTTAGTGGGAATTGTTCTCCGCTAAATTTAGTGGAAACGATTCTACGGAAAATTTAGTTAAAAAACTCCCGCAAACTTTTGCGGGAAAATGTTCTGTCTAAATTTAGCGAAACAAATTCCGCGATAAATTTAGCGAAATTTTTTATGCTAAATTTAGCGAAACAATTTCTCCGCAAAATTAAGCTGAAAAAATTCTCCGCTAAATTTTGGGAACATTTTCCGCTGAATGGGAGGCCAGCAGAAGGGGAGGAGGAGAGGGTACGGATGAGGAGGAGGGGCATATCCTGCATTCCGTACGTTCCCATCCCCTACCTCAGAAGCTGCGCTCTAATTTGGCGTTAAAGAGGATGGTAAACGTCTTTCCTCTTTATACTTTGAGCTAATAATCTACCACTTGATTTATTACCAGCCAAATAGAGATGGTTATACCTCTTCTGGTTACCTTAGTTTCGTCTTTACTTAATTACTTTAAATTCAACCTAATTGACATTTCTATGACCCTTTTATTAATTTAAGGTATTATCCTCAAATGCCGTATATATAAAGTCTGAATTGATATTGATTACTTCTTTGATTACTTTGAGTTACAATTGACTCAATGGGCATAAACTCAGAAATATTAATATTTTCGGGACTTCCTGAAGAGGAATCTACCAGGAATTGTACTGCGGGAAATTGCTGAATAGGTACTTTCCTCAAGCTACTCATGAGCTCTACAGGTATATACCGATGGCTCCGTTCACTTTGAAACGTGCAACGCTACCGCGGCCTTTGTTATACAAAAGAAGAACATGTCATGGAGCGGCCGTTTTCAAGCGGTGGTCAGCTCCACCACGGCAGAGCTAAGGCCATTGAGAAAGCACTTAACTATATTACCTCGCATACCCCACAAACTGTAGTGCTGGTCACCGATTCAAGAGGGGGCCTTCAACGCCTAGCTAATCCTGACTTCATGAATGAAACGACCGCCACCATACAACTTACGTTAAAGCAGTTACAGAATTCTGAAGTCAACATTGCGTTTAAGTGGGTGTCTTCACATGTGGGATTGCTTGGTAATTTCGAAGCCGATAAACTCGCAGGAGCGGCACACGGACTGCCACGCACTCTTCCCATCCAACAGATTGCAAAGCGACACGAAAGTCCATCAAAACTTACATAACTGAACTTTTTCCCACCCCATACCCCAAACGACGGCCATGCGTCACAAAGGGTCTCACAAGAAAAAAGAGAACTCTTCTCATAAGAATACGCAGCAGTCGTGCATTTACAAATACGTTTCTTTTTAAAATATCTGCAATAAATAGGTCTCCAGTGTCCGAACTGCAACAATGAAAAAAACATTCACCACGTCCTCTTCAAATGCGAAGAATATAGCAATCCACGTCACAGGTTTGTCACTGAGCTCGCTAGAATTGGACTTCATGATCCAGATGGCGAGGACATCATTTATCCAAATGGTTCAGCTCGTCGCCGCCAAATAATTCAACACCTGCTACTGAACTTCCTCGACGAATCCGGTGTCGCGAATCACCTGTGAAATAACTGGACATTAACTCTTAGCGCGTTCACATCTTTATTTGATTTTTCTCTATTTTCCTTCCCTCTCTCCTTTACCCTCTCTTTCTTTCTTATTTATTTCATGGGGAACCAGTTCCGCCTTCCCGCTAGAACAACTCCCCCTACTTCTCTCAGGTCACCTCTTTCTCTCAAAATATTATATCATCAGTTAATCTTCTATGATATCGAATTGCAACACTATTATATTTCGCCTTTGATTACCTCCAGTTACATTTGAAACAATGGAGTCTAACCGGCTCAAGATGATATTGTGATGACGTTTTCACTACTTTGAGCTAATATTGAAGCAATTGCTTTGTTGACAGTGATGTCGACATTATGATTATCCTTTGATTTTGGTGATTTACTTTCAACCAAATGGCCCGATAGGCATTTTAGTGACTTTTATTGCACTGAGTTGCACCCCCGACTGATATATTATGAGCTGAATTTAGAGTAATGGTCCTGTTTTGATTACTTCAAGTTTCTCTGACAGAGAAAATTTTAATTTGGCATAATTAACATTGTGATGATTCTTTTGATTACTTTTGGCTAATATTCAATCAATTACTTATTATGATTGATAACCACAATACAAAAGTACATACAATGTCATTAAGGCCAGTAAATTTCAAATAATCAAACGAGTGTTAATAATGTGAATTGACATTTTAATAGATCAATGATTGGTATTATAACTCAAAATAATCTAGGATCAACAGTGTCAAATAGATTGTAATTAAAGTCCATTGGAAAGTTATTTTCGAAATGTATTCAAAATAGTAATCGTAATGTCAATTATGCTCACATTAAATGAACTTGATTAAATATTATCTCAAATTATTCAAGACCAAATGTGAGTTAGGTCGAAATGAAGTTCATTGTGTCAAAAGTAACAGGAAGTAATCGTAATTTAAATGGAGCTCCTAATAAAGATAGTTTTTTTATATATATCTCCAAAGCAATAAAAATATATTAAAACGTCAATTTGGCGGAATTAAAGTTTATTAGGCTAAAAGCAACTTAAATTTAGTCAAAATAGTAATAATAGTGTGAATTGAGCTCATAAAGTATTCATTCGTGGTAAAATAACGCGGAGTAATCAAGGGAGTCGGCAATATGTCAATGAGAATGATAAAAAACGTTTGACTTAGTACGAACTTGAAGCAATCAAAATACTATGCATAACGTCAATTTTGCTTATCATAAATAATTTGGTTTTATATTAGTGAAAAGAAATCGAAATTCCTATTAGGCTGAATTAAAGTCCATTGAATCACAACAGTAACGCAAAGCAATTAAAAGTGTAATTGAAAGGTGACAGGAGCTCACCATAATTCGGTTGGTGTAATATTTCCTCAATGTAATCACAAAAGTGATCACGATGCCATTTATAGCAAAATCAAACTCCATTGTTTTAAAAGTTAAGTCGAAGTAATTATACAGTATTCATAATGGTTACTCATCCATGATTAAACCCCCTTGGTTGTATAAACAATTTAAAGTAATTGAAAGAGGTGCGAATATGTCAATTAGACCAATATAGAGTCAAATAGGTGACTTGTAACTCAAAGCATTGAAGGTGTCAATAATGCTTTTAAAACTCAGTTGTGTAACTAATTTATCAGGGAGAGATAAAAAGTGACAACCAAGTTAATTGAGCTAGTTTAAAGTCAATTCGTTGAAGATTAACATGGAATGATTAAATGAGTAATCTAAATACTTGCTAATATTTTATGTAGTCGCATATGTCAATAGAATTTCAAAGTAATTGGCAGAGTAATAAAAATGTTGCTTCTATGAAGTTCTTTTGTCAATAATAGCTGTAAAACCAACAAGTCGTCACCATGTCAAATGAGATTTTGCGAGGCCATCATTCTTGTTGATAATTCCTCAAAGAAATCGAATGTAATAAAAGTTTGTTGAAATTCTTTTATAAAGACTGTGTTATTATTGAAGCTATTTGATGTGCAAGTCATACGTCAACTAAGCTTTACATGAAGCCATATATGTGAATAATAGCGCGAGGTAATCAAAGAAGTAATCGCAAAGTGCATTTTTACTTTTTAATTTTATTTGTATTAATACCTATTCGAAATAAATATAATTAGTAAAAAAGCGTCAATCTAGCTAAAACAAAGTCGAGATGCGACACCGAAATCTCCAGCTTACCAAAAGAGTAACCGACATGTAAATTAAGCCTCTCAAACGTGCGGTTAGCAACTCCAAGTGATCGAAATAGTACTCAAACTATTAGCTGTCCCTAACCAAATCTTATTGTATAAACAATGATCCTATGTTGTTAAGTTGAAAGCGAAACACGAGCACTGATTTCAAATAGTTGCATGTACTAATTGTGGCTTAAACTGACTGACCACGAGATCATATTGGGTTGCGCTGAAATTGAACTAGATGTCGTTATAATGTAATTTACCGTGGATTGTATCAAAAATGAACCGGAAAAGCTGGACACACAAGAATCCAAAAGGACCTCTGACTACGCAAGAAATTCACAAAGCCGAACTGTATTGCATTGAAACAGTACAACTTCATTCCTCGCACCAAGAGATATTGTGCACTCCTTGCGCTTAATAAATGACAAAAGAATCTAGATTTAATGGCATGCCTTTATTTGTTTATCAATGGGGTGTGTTGCAAGCCGCTGGTTGAATTCAACACAGTCAAGCATATTATAGAGAACGACACACATTTGTCTTACCGAAAAACCACCGATACTGCCGACTTATTGGGCTTCAAGAGCATCACCGACTATGCCATGCCGGAGTACCCGACACCATTCTACAGTTGAGGGAGCGCTTCAATGTGGTTTCCGATTGGCAGTCGGTAAGGAAGGTGATCTTAGAATGCATCATCAGTAACCACTACAATTCAAGACCAGCTTCTGAAGTTGCTGCTCCGTTACCTCTCGACTGCCTAACATAAGTCAATACGTTTTAGATGACTGGATAGATATGTGGAGCTGACGGATAATACATTCCTTGATCATCTTTCTTACCAAATGCACTTGCGATATTAAGTGAAAGCAAAAACTTTTCGATGTTGAAACGTCTTCATGATTTTATCTATTAAAGATGGACCCTGACGACGCTGGTAATAGAGACTTTAATATGCAGAGGGGTATCTAGAAATTTTCGAGAATGCCGTTTGGATTACAAAAAATTATTGCTCTGTTTTGCTGTAAATATTGTGTATGATGTTGCTGTAGATTCAGGCAACGAACATAATTTCTTTCATCATGCGCCTTGCTCAAGAATGACCTTTTGTCCCTCGTGGGCGAGGGACAAAGGATGCGTGAGGACCCGTCCTTGGCCGTCCCTAGTCAATTCTGTGAAACACAGAAGGCCCGTTCACACACTTGCGCTCGACCTTGGCCGACTGTGACAAGACCGGTTTTAAGCCACTTAAGACGGTTGAAGGCCGGATGCGCAGGAACGCAGCCTACCGTAAACCATCAGAAAAGGCTTAAAAACCTGGTCTTTTAAGTCGGTCATAGTCAAGCGCAATTGCGTGAACAGGCCTATACACAGAACACACAGACACGAAAATGTATAAAAGCGCCAAAACGAACAAGGGCGAAGATGAAATAAGACAAATTGCCTGTTGAGAGTAGGGGATGGACTTTGGTTTCTAGACAAGACCGTCTGCCAGAACTTTCAAGCGTTGATTGAAATGCTTTCCAAATCGCAATTGAAGATATATCTTTATTTGACCTGTTTTATTCAATTTTTCGTCCTTGTAGTTTTGGCGCTTTTACACCCTTTTAGATCATGAACCAACTGGCACAAATAACCCCACTGCCGAACAGTACACGTTGCAGCCGCCCGACACAAAATGGCCAAGCGGCATTATCGACGCATGTATCCTGAAGGGCAACGTGATCTCTTCCACAGACCCGTTAAAACAATGTTTATGGGTGCCGTTGTTTCCAGGAAAAAGTTGGCATATACCCCACAAGCCTTCAAAAAAACTATGACGATTCTCTCACACCCTTCATGAATTCTTAAAGGGTACGTCAGGCACCTTAGAAAACATTCACGAACATCTTGACCCCTCTAGCATTTTGAAGAGTACGACAAATCATTTCAGCAATCCTGGTGGACTCTATAGGCGTTTTTTTCAATAGGGACGAATCACAAAATTTGAGGGGATAAGTCAATTATATCGATGAGAAAAAGTAGGGATCCAAGAACGCTGCCTTCTGGTACACTATATTTTACTGAAATTGAATTAGTTGCAGTCTTGTATATATGTGGATATTGCTAGCGATTAATAATAAAAAACATACATTCAACTAATAAAGTTTTGTTTATATTTTGTGAGTAATTCTCAAGAACAATCTTTGATTGAGGACAGTGCCAAAGGCCTTAGCAAAAACGATTAAAATCTCGTCAGTGGTACTGAACGGCGTTAAAGCTGTCATGCAAGTAAGTCACAAATTACGTGTCGTTTCGCACGCAAAGAGTTTAACAGAAACCGTGCTGATGGGCAGATAAATAGTTATTATTAATATAGCCTGTGAATTGGAGTATATGACGTGCTTTATTATTTTGCAAGGGATACTTGTAAGAGAGATCGGACTATAGTTTGATGGATTGTTCCAACTGCGTGCTTTAATATTGGCAATAACTTTCGCTGATCTTGTATACCTGAAGAATCTAGTGAGGCTTTAAAAATGCGATATAAAAATGGCGATCTTTAGCTTAGCTTCATAATTGTAAAAAAATGTTATTCCTCTCACAAGCAAAGTTTTGATGCAAACGGTCAATGATTTTAGCAATTCCACGTGGCATAAGAATATGCGATTAATAATTCTGCTCACAGGATTTGGAGCAAATTGTAGAGGGAATGTCTCGTTTGCAGAAACTGAACTAAAGTAGGTATGGCATATAGACGCATATTCGAAGGTTCACATTGTATTTCTACTGCTGTCTTTGGGAGCAGCAGGTGGACTTTGGTTTCTTGGCAAGACCGCCTGCTAGAACGTTTGAGCGCTAGGTTAATATTATGTTTGCCAAATTGTGATTGAAAAAAAAAAACGTTTTTGTTTCTTTTATATCTTATTTGTATGCCCTAGCACTTAATTGTATTTGTACCCCGATTCCGGGGAACTTCTGCCTTTTCTGATTGTGATAGAGTGAGGTCGAAACCGAAAATATTCTTTCGTATTTCAATCTCTGGCGTCGCCCGAATCCAAAGCCAGAAGCACCTTCTGGATTCCTGTCCGCCTTTGGAGACAAAGGCCTGTTTCTCAAAGTGCATAGGACAATCCAAGTTTTGGTACAGTCGCTCAATTTTTTAATATTATCACGAGAGCGTCGACCGCCTGGACGATCAGTGCCGTGCCGCGGAGAAATGCGGCGTCACGGGAGAGATTCAGCGCGTACGCACGAAGCCTTTCCGGGGAGCGTCATCTGGTAGGCTATTCCGCTGATCGCACACAGCCCCTGCTCTGTAGCGAAGGAGCGCGTTGCGCCGATTGCTTATACTCCGTTTCACTTAGTGTTTTACCGCAGCCGACACTACGGGCCATCTTGGCCATTCCATCGCTAAAAGTGTGTCACGTGGCCTTCCTGTTTGGCAGCAACTGCACGTGGAAGCACAATGTCACGTGGCAGGGTGACAGCGCTGGATTGGGTTTGACGGCTCGTTGCATTGGCTTGGGTATATAGTTTAATGCATTGTTGCATTCATCTCGCCACGTCATCGTATTTTTCTTTTTTTATGCTGGCAAAGTAATCGCAAACAAAAAATAAAAGAAAAAAATAAACAAGATGACGCGTGGTTTTTTACGCCTGATCAGTATCACGGTATCACGCAAGCAAGCGCTGTTCAGATCTTTGCTTTGTTGTTTGAGGCAAGGACAGGTGTTTTGCGAACCAGAACATACAGAGCGAAGTACCAGGAAATGGATACAGTGTGCGCTGCATGTGGAGAGGTGGACGAGACGGCTGAGCACTTTATACTCTACTGTAAAGGGCTTCACCCTATGCCTACCGAAGACAACATAAATTTTATAAAGTCATTGGGTTTAGGCACAGCGAAGGAAATGTGGATTACAAGACAGTAGAGATTACTTAGCAATGATGAAGTGAATGGTAGCAGAAAGCACGAGAAAACTAGGTATTTTCCAATTAACTGTTGGCAAGGGGTTTATAGCCTCACTTTCTTTTCAGTGCGGAGTGTATATAGTTTTCACATTTAAATATTTTAAGCTTAAATGGTAAGACCAATTGGCTCTGTGGCGTAAGCTGCAGCCCAATCCAAAGGGCTTAGTCGTATTCATCCATCCATCCATCTATCTTAAATGCGGTCAGCTATGCCAGCAGATAAGAAAAAGGAAATGTGTGTGGTCAACAAACTAGCCTAACTGACGACGCTCGCACCGAAGAGAGCTTTGGGCGCACGCGCCAATTCTCTCCCGTAACGCAGTATCTCTCCGCGCCACAGCGCTGGCCGTCCCGGCGGTCGATGCTGGCGTGATATTATTCAAACATTGGGCAACTGTACGTTTTGCCAAATTCATATTCATAATGCATGCTAAAAGAATATCCAGTTATGGTAGATTATCCTCCGAACGACGTAGTTGACGTTGCCACAGTAATTCGGATGATTTCTTTTTTTTTACGTTTTTCAAAGATTTGAACAGAAAAAAGTCAAATCGTGTCAGCACTAGCCGGCGGCGGCGTCGCCGCTATCTTGAGAATCCCGTGAATGTTTTGCGACAACGGAGCACTGCAAAGACGCTGAATATATTGTTTCTAAAGTCCGCGTTGCTATCGGTAAGTCCTTTGAACAGGCTGTGAAGTTGTGTCACTTCCGCTACACTGTTGTGTGTTCTCAAACGCTTGAATACGGATCTTGAAACCAGCACCATGGGCGTGTTCGGTAGGGCGGCACTCTTGAAGAATTGGGTGGTTTTTACTTTGGTGCGTCGTCTTCTCCTTTCTCATGCTAGCGACAACGGTGAGTTGTGCCCAGTATCTGGAAACTCCCGGCGTTCGCGCATTGGGGTTTCGTGCCGCGTCCAGCGCGATGGCGCGGGGCCGGGTACGGTGTGGCTGCCGGTATGGCGCTAGCGTTTGGCGGGCTGTTGCGGATTGATGGGACACGCTCCGAGCTGGGCGTCGTCGTTGTGCTCGCGTATGGCATGTGCACCGCGCCGGCCTGCTGGGTTTGAGGTTCGCGGACGCTAGAGTTTCTTAAAAGTGTTTACCGGAGCCTGTTAATCACATTGTTTTTGGTGTTTGCGCCCTTGTTGTTTGTCTGTTATATTAATTCTGCTCTCGTTGATTGGCTTGCAGATGATCGTGCGAACGGGCCTCTGCATATATGATTAGCCTTGCGAGCCACCCAGAGTACTGATGTTGCTAATAAAGATCACTATTGCTGGCCTTACCGTCGTTTTAATTGATCCGGCCATATTTGTGACTTGTAGAACCCATGGGTGCACAAGTAGTTTACATGACTGAACAAAGAGGTTGAATGATTTTATTAAAATGATCTGATCTGGTATAGAATGTTTAGTGGTACAAAGGTTGCAATGGAAACTCACACACCTGGCAGGCGCTCTCAGATGTACTGCAGAGACATGTACAAATCAACGAGATTCAGCTTTGAATGAGATGGCTACCTACTTACTAAAACCTTTAAACACCTGAATTCTAGGTAAATTGGCAGGGACATTCTTGGAACCACGGTCAAGACCGAATGCTGGATACAATTTCAGTCTCAAGGCTGGTCCACACTGTTGCAACCGACTAAGACTGTGTCCGACAAAACCTGTTTTTAAGCCTCTTGGGAAGGCCTATGGTCGCACCGCGCTGCAGTAATGGCAGTCGTAAGCGGCCTAAAGCGCTGTTTTGTTCAACTCGGTCGTCGTCAGTTGCAGCAGTCTGAACCAGCTTTAATGCCTCTTAGGTGCACGAACAAACACTAGCTTCAGGATAAACTGGCGCATCGCACTACCCCAAAGGATTTCGATCACATCCCCGGTGTTGATTCTTGATCTGTATCCAGCACTGCAGAACACGTCAAGAGGCTCGTTGATTGTTGTGCATGTGCCTATTAAGCGAGCTGTGATATTTATATGTGGTGTTTAGTTTGTTTTTAGCTTCCCGGAATTTCTTAATGTACCAAAGGTATCTAAACTCTACATGCACACTGTTCTTAATACAATTACTCATGAAGGAGCTCATTTTTTATTTGGTTGAGTTTAATAGAGCTGTCACCATGGTTTTTGCACTGTCAACAAGAGAGCGTAATGTTGTCACTTGTTCTTTTGTTGATTCTGTGAAGCAAGTTCTAGTTTATTTTTTTTTCATAATCTCAGTCTGATTCTTATACATGGTGTTGCAGGAAGTCTGCATGAGGACAAAAAAACTGCAGGTGACTAGAAGCTGCCGATGAGCTGCCAGTTTGAATAGCAGCCATCAAGTCAGCGCAGGCCTGCAGGCGAATCAACCCCACCCGTTTCTCTGCTGGCATTCGAAACAGGATGCTTTGTAAAAGGTGAAACAGGGCCCATGCACTGCTTCCGCAGGATCCTGCTGGTATTTATCTGACATTTTGTTTTCTAAACAAATAGCACCATTAGCAAACTGTAATATACCGAGCAAGCGCCCACACTAAATTGGAGATGGTCATAGAAAACTGGAGGATGGGGTTGGTACGATAAGCAAATGTGAACATGGTCGGGTGGTCCGTTGGTTTGACCACGAAATTACGACTAGCTGCCGTTTGCAAAGCTAGGTGATTGTGCGAATACGTAAAACAAAGCGTGTTTTTTTTTCGTTTCTTTATTACAAAAGAAGCATCCAAATAAATGGTTAATTCACGCATTTGCTTGTTTGTGTTACTAAAGCCTTAAAATGGATTCTTCTGAGCTAGAACAAAAAGCAACCTATATTTTCTTGGGCACAATATTTGTGGCATTGAATAGAAAGCTAGGGAGGGGGAGTCAGGCAGTGCTAATGGCTCTGTTTAAGCGCACCAAGTAGTTCCAAGTTAGTTTTTTGTATGTTTAGTTCGGGTATTGGCGAGGTCAACCACACAGTTACTACAGTGCATCTTTTTTGTACGAGCGATTTCGGTTGAGGGAGATGAACCACGATCGCCAAGCATGCAGGCTTATTCACATATATTTCCCAACGGTTTCTCTTTTTTTAAACGTAAGCCAACGCTTTGACTGAAGCACTCAGACAGATTTCACAAGGTAAATTTCACACGTGGAAAATCTTCTAGAATTTTATTCGTCTTGGACTGACGCAGACAGGCAACGATTCAGAAAAAGATGCGATTTCATGATCGTATATAAGCGCCGGAAAAATAGACCGGGACAAAAGTTAACGTGAACACTGAGGCACTCGCCAACTAATGTTTATTGAAACAATATTTCATATAGCCGTAACAAATGTCAGTCATGACTACAACTGGTGCAACCCTCTATCAAGAAACTCTTATTCTTTTGCCGATAAGGTTATGAATGTGTCAACATGTACACCTTGTACCTTTGGCTTTAATCTCAAACGCCTGGTGTGGCTCTCTCGATACTTTATCTTGGTATCTGGCCAAAACTTTGGTGTCGCCAAATGACTGGGAGCAAAAGCAGCGTCTGCAGTATGTGCCATATTAGCCTGATGGAGGTTGCTCTTGTTGTCCGCCTCATGTTCCCGTTCGCAATCATTAATACATAGGGCTGGCTGATCTGTGTACACAGAACCACATGACATTAGGAGTTTGTACACAACCTTGGTCGTGCATTTTGTGATTTTTAACCGCGTGTTGTGTTACAATTTTCGTCTTCTACAGGGCCACGGCTGCAGTGACCACGCGCGTCAGCTGCTGCTCTTGCTCCCCGTCATTTGGTGACACAATGTTTTAGCCAGATACCCAGATATAGTATCTAGAAATCTACAAGAGGTGTTTAGAGATTAAACCCAAAGCCACGAGTAGTACAAGTGGGCACATCCATGACTTTATCAGCAAAAGAATATGGATTCTTTGGATAGAGGTCTACACCGGTTGTAGCCATGACTGACGCTTTTCAGGCAATGTAATAGATTGTTTTTTCAATAAATGTTTGTTTCGAGTGCGCCTGTGTTTACGTCAACTTCTTGTACCTGTCTTTTTTTGACGCTTGTCTACGGCCATGAACCTAATGACCCAGATTGCCACACAAACAAATTTCATCAGTGCTGCTGCGTTTTGAAGTCATTAATGCGTAAACCTTCTGGTGCTAAAAAGTCATTGCCCAGGCGAGATATACTAAAATGGAAGGGCGCACACGCCACGACACAAAGCATCATTCCATTTGGATAGCATTCACTTACGGATTGCCCGATAGGGGTGTCGCTGGCACACCACAGCTCACAACACGTGGAGCGAAATATCGCGCTGCAGAATCCAGGGGCCCTAGCTCGATCCCCACCCCTGCTCACTTACACCAGTAAGTTCGCTAACCAACCGGTATACAGAAAAAAACTAGGAGTCCCGGTTCCCACTGTCCCACTTGCCCCAAAGCTGTTGCACACCACTTGCTAGGTTTGTTTTAAGATTTAATGTTTGCGAAACTTCGTAAAAATTCTACACGGTCAAACAGGGGTCGAGCTTCAAAAAGAGAACCAAGGTATACACCACACTGATGATGCCCAACGATTCATCTTAATTTTGCAGGCATCTTAATTTTGCAGGGACCAAGAAAACATAGGATGAACGTAAACCAAGAAAACAAAAAAGCGCTAAAAAGGAAATGCTGTAAGTTTGACACATCCTGGCTGATGTCTATGCTAACGTTCTAACTCAAAAAGCTAAACAGAAAAATGTTACACATTTTTATTTGTTAAGTTACATACAGCGAATTATGATGGTTGAACTATATTCAGCTATGCAGTGAAACGGTGTCCTTTGGCTCTTTAGCTTTAGCTCTATTGCCACATAAAGTTGTCCCCAAGTATATCACTTTCTAGCTCTTTTCGACTCTGGCACCTTTCATACTCATCTCCTGCACTGACTGCTCTACTCGTTCTATCCCCATGCTGCCTGCGAGTCGTGGAGATACACGCCCATGGTGACAGAACACTTCATGTCTCTTTCATATATTTTTTAACTTGCTTAATTTGGGGGAATAGGCTTTAATATGTCCTTTGATGAGTTGGATATGTTTAAAAAGTAGGGCTTGAGTGCTTTCTCTGACATGGGTGCATGCTCGGTGTTTTACGGTAATTTTATGGCGTTGTATGTTACTCGAATTATTCGGGCTTTTGTATAGTTACAGCATTCCTGCACAGGTAATTCGTGCAGTTGTTAATGACCATTAGTACCCAACTCAACCACGTGCAGGGTGTCCATGAACTGGAAAAAAAACCGGCAATGATCAGGAATTTGTCGATTGTAAAAGCCCGAAGATTTCCACCCTAATCAGCATCGATCAGGGCAATTCAGCCTTCCTTTCTCTGAATGTCAGCAAAAGACACGTGTGGTGTGACACATGCACCTTTCTACTCAGCAACTCGGCAGGCCTGCCAGCGTACATCTCTGCTGAAAACTAGAGCCTCAGGAATAATACAAGAGATGCAACCTGATCGCGAAATGGTATGAACAAGACAAAACTTGTACACTTTAAATGAACTGCTGCTGCTGTTTGTGCCGATTTCTGGAATGGCTTCATAATGCGAGTGCTTGTCTCTTTAGGTACCCCACTTGCTCCTGAATCGGCTTTCTAGGGGATCTTTTCCGGGTTGTGAACATCATGGCGGTTGAGGTAGTTTCTGCTGGAGGCGGGGGGGGGTGTTGGAAGTATCCCTCAGCTTGACAGTCCATACAAGCTTTGTCAGCCAGGATTTTGAATGTTGCTAGGACAGTTACGCGCTTTGCGTTAGCTCAATATTTTTTTTGCCAGAAGCTGTACGACCAACCGCCAGGATTGCGGCATCCAACACAATGACATGCCGGCTCCTGTGGCGTCATTTATTTTGTCGCTTGGAAACCACTTTTGGTACATGGGTGGCATAGAACGCTAAACACGCCAGTCGGAGGTGCATTGCCAGGCACCATACTGTAAGCATCTGCTGCTGAGATGTTCTCATTGCAGTTATGATTTCTGATTCTGTTTCTTTAGTTCTTCAGTGGGAGCTCATGAAGGTGGCACTTTGGCCAGGGGAACAGAGTGCCTGACAGTGAGCTGCCCAAACAAGCTGGTGGCTCTTGTGACCGTCTCCGAAAGCCTGTGAATGGGCTAACTCACAGACGTGCCTGGGCATTTATATATGGTAAACACAATCTAGACTACATTTGAATTACGCCTTGGTCTAACGGCTGTAGCTTGGATGTCGTGTTTGGCTGCTAGAATTGAACTGGAAATCGTTAAGCGGCACATGTCACCAAGTAGGCACACGTTGGGACGCTTATCCACAAACTCAGCTTCTCAGTCCATGAGCCACCAAAGACCAAGCCAAAGAGATCACGAGTCACACATGATTTTATGTTTCATACGCATATGATGGTTTTATTGTGGCAGTTCTTCATACAATTTGGCATTCTAAACTTTCCCATTACTAAGGATACATATTTTATGGTGCCATCCGTGTTTGTTTTTCAAAAGCTCTGTAATCTGGGCCTTGTTCTGTTAGCTGTCATTAGAACTGTGAATTGCTTGCCAGGGATGCTTTTGCCACTGCAGGCGCATTTCCTAGGCAAGGCATTTGAACTATTTTTGGATTCATACTTGGCATAATTTAATCGTTGAGCCATTGACTTTCTCTTTCGACGCTGGCACTGCCACCACAATAGTCCTATAACATACACTTGCACTACTCCCCGTTACAAAAGGTACTGCCGTTTGCATCCATCAATTCGTTTCTTAGATGGTCATTTTATCCTATGCCATAGAGGCCCTTAAGGTAATCTAGCTGACCACTTGCAATGAAGTTCTTCACATCAAGTTAAAAGGAATCTTTCACATTCTTTTAGAAGATTCTTCACATCAAGATTAAAATCAGTTTTTCACATTCTTTTACAAGATTGGTTCCAATACAGGAATGTTGCTTGCCCCGACATCTCTTGACCACCATTGTGGTGGTTTCTCGACGTGTTATAATGCCGTGCATCGGAATATGTTCTGTCCGCGTTTTTATGTCACACCTTTTCTTGAGTAATTTATCCAAAGTGCTTTGAAAGATCTTGTGGGCTCCAGTGACACAAGACTTCTTGTCTCCTTCTCTCATGCCTTAATATTTCAAGTTTTGCAAATGTCAACTTCGCCCTCTAGACATTCACAGCGATGAACTGTCACAGACATTCAACGGTTTTGTTCTTTTCTTGCTGAGCATCCTGTTGAGCACAAGCTCGGAGGAAGGGAACAAGAAAGAAAGAGGTCGGAACACGCGCGCAGTGTGGTTGTTGGTGGAACACGGAGCTAGGCTTTGGGGTTTGTTGGTGGAACGCGAAGCAAGGCGTCGGCGGCATGGCTGGTGGAACGCCGAGCAAGGCTTTGGGCGTTTGGGTGGTCGAACCTCGAGCAAAGCTTCGTCGAGATCGATGGTAGGCCCCGAGCAAGTCTTCGATAATGTGTGTGCGCTTGTAAGTGAGAACTGTTCGGCACTGTAGGCGCCCAAGCAACCAGCCGACATCTTGGAACCATGACTGGACTCTTCTACTCCTCCGAACGGTATGGTCATCTTTGATTTTCTTCTGTTCCTTCTTATTACGCTTTCGAAGCTTTTTGTGTCTTTCTTGCCGCGGTAATGAAGAGCGGAACACTTGCAAGATATGTTCTTTTCCTTCATTTCCTTTTTACGACTGTGTGTGCGTCCCATGCACCTTTACATTCAAATTTCATTCCTATTAAATAGTGTTCCGTAACGCCAGGCACGACTCACTTTCTGTTCCTACCGCCTCTCAGGAAGTCCATCGCCTAGGTGTGACCCTAGCACCTCGACAGTGGTCCAATTCAAATTACAAGTTTGTTTGTTTATGGGATCTTTTCCACCCGAACCTGTGACAAACTTGTAATAGGTTTCGAGTCCGTGTCGTGGACGCCAGTTTGTCACAGGTGACAAGTTAGTTGTAAAAGATGCCATAAACAAACTTGTAATTTGAATTGGACTGCTGTCCTGGTGCTGTGGCCACACCTAGTCCGTGGACTTCCTTAGAGGCGGTAGGAATTGAGAGAGAGTCGAAGCCTGGCGTTACGGAACACTATTATAGTAATGAAATTCAAAGAAGTGAAAAGGTGCACAGGACGTACACAGTCGTAACAAAAGAAAAAATAAATAGAATATAACATATACTGGCAAGCGTTCCGCTCTTCGTAAACCGCGGAAAGAAAAACACGAAAGCTTCAGAAAGCGTAACAAAGGCAACAGAAGCTAAATCAAAGACCCCATAAAGTATAGAGGAGGAGGAAAGTCTAATCATGGTTCCAAGATGTCGGTGGTGGTCCGGTTCCTTGCGGCGCCTAGTCGGAGCCGAGACGTCGTGGTGACTTGGGTGCTTACAGTGCCGAACACGGCTCACTCACAAGCACACGCACATCGTCGAAGAATTGCTCGGGGCCCACCCACCGTCTTGACGAAGCCTTGTTCGGGGTTCTACCACCCACACGGCTGAAGACTTGTTTGGCGTTCAACCAGCCATAACGCCGACGCCTTGCTTCGCGTTCCACGAACCACCGAAGCCTAGCTGGGCGCAGCTTCCACCTTCCCTCTGCTTTTCATTTTCTTCCCTTCTTCCGAGCTCGTGTTTTCGGAACTTCGCGCATCTTATTCAAAACGGAAACCAACAAAGAACAAAAACCTTTGAATTCTGTGACAACATGTAGGCCTATTTGATGGTTGATTCTAATGCCAAATATTCATGATTGTCCACATTGGATATCATTTGCCTGTGGTGTGTTCTGCAGCTACAAACATCTGCCATACGAGCACTACGCATTGGTGTACGGTGGAGAAACCTGCTACGTGTCTTCAGAGCATGCAATTATTAATTTCAACACTTGGGAATTCGATAGTGATGTCTCATAAATATGGACACCTCCATTCCTTCCCAAAAGCGTCCATAACTGTGAGCTGTTCATAATAACGAAGCAAAATGCAGGTATTTACTCAGTCCCCGACAATGGGTTCTATATAGCAGAGGTATCCATTTATCCAGACTTGGCTGTTGATCCACTCTGTCTGAGTCCTACTAGAGTGACAAAAGAAACACCTCACACCGATATGCCTCAAGACTGAATAATGCGTCTAGAAACACGGACGAAATGAAGGAAGATCTGGACAGGACACGTCGTAACTCTCAACTGAATGGATTCACTTTGGTAAAAACATATCTACTGATAAGGAGCAACACACGCTGGTAGACACACTGTAAACCTGAATTTGGATGGTGCGATTTTACTTGCGATTTTGTCGTTGCGACATAACTCAGGCACCAGAAATAAAAGCATAGGGTAAGCTGCAGTGCCCGACGTCACAGGTGTGCAATTGCAAGCAAAATCGCGCCATGTGAAGTGGGTTAATGTGAGGTCTGAACACTGGCCCCCAGAAACAAGCGTCATTGGCTCTGCAGATAGTGAAATTCTTTGTCAGATAATAGCAGTGATGTTGCGCTCACATGAGTGGTTATCCTGGGATTTTATCAAAAAGGCATTGTAAATTGTCTTCGCTGTTTATTTTTTATTGTAACGGAACTTGACACTAGCCTTTTTCTAAGTTGGAATTGCACTCACAATGCACACAGTGAACTGCTAGCTGACCTTCTGGATAAATTCACCGGGTAACAACTTTTGTGCAAGTGCACCCTCACTGTCATTGTCTCACAGACTTTCAATCTCTATAGGACCAGTGGCGTTGGTTTTTGAGGGAGTGCGTTTTGACCTTACAGTGCTCTGCCAGTAGATGTTTGTTTTTATTTGTTTATATATTTCTTTTTTTAATAAATCATTCAGTTGAAAGTTTCGCCGCGTCCTTTCCAGATCTTCCTTCGTTTTGTCCATGTTTTTTGGCTTCTTATTCAGTGATGAATGACCAACTAGCCTAACTTGCCATCTTATCACCAAAGCCATGCAGCATGAATGCGAAGATATCTCTTGGCAGGCCTGCAATCACTTGTGCGTACTTCAGGAGCGTTGAAAGATGGCAAGCCTGCCAAAGGTATCTTCGTGTGCATGCTGAATGTATTTAAGTCCTGTCGAGGTCCGTTGTTACTTTTGGACACTCTAGTAGGACTCCAGCATTATAAGTCTGAAACTATTTTACATTGCAAAGTCTAATATACATTTTCAGGAGAATATGGCTAGCATTCATTGTATTTGTTGATTCAATATATTCAAGTCAGGCTCAATGTTTTTCTGATCATATTTTCTTTTGTGGCGTTTTAATTACTAGGGAATTTGGTTTTAGTGGGTTTATAGCTTTAGGGCTGGCAGTGGAAGTTGACGCCACTTTATATTGTAATCATACAGGTAGGTTACATCATCATCAAAAAGTATTTTTATGCATTTAAAGAAAAGCAAATTCAAAACATTGACTTTATTGTGAAATTGTGCTTATGGCTTAATTTTACTATTAAGAGAAACAAAATAGAGTCTATAATGCGGAAATCTAAAAATTCGTTTTCAAAAGATCTGAGCAACCTTCCGCAGTACTTCATGTTATATGTGGTGTTCAGATTGAGGCACTCTAACTGGCTTTTATTTTGCACTTACTGACAGTAGTATTACTACAAATGAGAGCGAAAATCATGCTTGTCACTGTCGTGTTCAACTAGTTCATGCATTATGTAATCTACTGCGGTATGGAAGACCCACTGGGAGCGCCTGGCCGAGGCAGTGGCTGGTGGGGCGCTGTGTGTGATATGGGAGATTCCAATACTACCCAAGCGGGGACTGCAGTCAGGGCTCAGGTAAAGCGCGATGCGCGCATATCAGTTTTTAGTTCGCGGTGGAGAGCAGTTCATTCGCATCATGTCGCGGCCACTAACTTTGAAATGGCTGTCTAAGAGTGATTGGCTGGAGTCAAGGCAATGATTGTGACTTTTCACGTGCATGGTCCGTGCCATCCTTCTAAATAATCAATGCGCTCTTCAAGAGCATTTTATTTTTCAAATATGAGACTCGGGTGTAACTTTATTATTGTCGTGCCTTCTTTCAAATTTTGCACCAGAAACAATTGATAACAAAAGCAGTGATGAGCATGCATGCTTCGAGTCTCCGTTGCCATATCTCAGGGCGTGATGCCGATGAAGCACACACTTAGGCTAAACCTAAACCAAAAACTGTTCGCAAGTTCAGGACGAGTTCAGCCCGGACTAAGCGTCATTTTCTCGAGGCAGAAGAGAATCTCACGGAGCGCACATAGCGCCCCCGACCACCGCCGTCTCGGCCACTCGCTTTCACTACGTATTTTATATTGAAAGAGACTGAACATACCACCAAGACGTTTTGGGTAGCCTTTCTGCTTTGCCGTAATTTACCTAGGAGCATGATTTATAGTTTATGCAAAACATATTTATCGAACATGCATCTCTGTTTAGCCTTTGCCGTCTACAGGTGCTGCTATCCAGCTCCAAATCACCGCCTTCATAAAGTGGCCATGCGGTGAACCATCGACAATTGCTGTCATTATTACTCGGATCGGCAGAGTGACGTGCTATCTGCGAAGCCCAGTTACCAGGCAGCAAATACTCGACCGGCAACCAGCCTTATAACTAGTAACGCCCGAGTCCCACTAGATAGACAAACAAACAACAAAAAACGACACGGACCAACCTCCAACCCATGCAGCATACTCGCGATGCCAGCTTTGGTAGGCGTTTAGTCATTCGGTGCTCGTGAAATAAGCACAAGTGATTGCAAGCCTGCCAAAGATACCGTCGCGTGCATGATGCTCGTGTTTGAGTATAGCCTCATTTATTCTTCGAACCCTGTCAAATAACAAAAGACTAGTTTGAGGCTTGTCGCTGTCGTTTGTTTCCTGTTTGTTGCTGTCAGTGGGACCATGCCATTAGCCAGCACAAAGTACTGAACATAAAATAAAAAGAACACTGTAATAACTTGACTCGATTTTGCAGCTTTATTTACTTGCCGACCACACAAAAATAAAGCAGGTCGCACATCTTTCAACTTTCATTATATTGTTCAATTATTCTGAAAAAAATACTGTAGCAGCTTTATTAATCGTGCTGCACAAAATCCGCGATAAAGTAGAAACCAGTTCTTTGTGCACACAGCAACGAAAATTGGAGTTGTTGCTTGTCTATATGCTACAGAAACATTCTTTGAATTACAACATAGGTTTCCCTTAGGAGTTGTCTGTAAATTGCCCATACAGCCAGAATTGAAATACCAGATGACTCCCACCATGGCCATAGCTGCATTTACACCGTTTTGCCAAGCTTGGCTGGTCACCGAACTGCCAGCCTGGGTCAAGCGGGTTATATGCCGCAGAGCCAAGCTTGGCTAGACAAGGAATTCCCACTGAACTGCCGGGCCGGCTAGCCAGGCTGGGGCAAGCTAGCCCTTTGGAACGGACAAAGCGGTGCTTGGGCCGAGAAAACCTCCGCCGGCTTCCGAAGCAGTCTCAAGCTTGAACCAGTGAATTGTTCTCCGTCGGGCACGCATATAGCTTTCGCAGCAGTCTCAACGTCTAATGCGTGCGCATAGGATTCGGGCTACGGGCAGCGCGTGTCGAGACAAAGTCGAGCATGTGACACTGACAAGGAGGACGAACGGACCCACAGGGCTGTCTCGACACCAATCAACTAGGCATGATATTATAGCACATTACAGCTCAGCGTCCCCTGAAATATACTACCAAAACCGTCCCGTGGGGTAAAGAACTTTAGTCAGTGATATAATGAGAACCGAAGGACGTCTATATTAAAAACACAAACTGCAGCACACACCCATGATTTCCGACGTTCTTTCGAATGTGTCTACGCACTCGAGACCCACAAGACACCGCGGCGTTTGTAAACGTAGGGTGCAGCGCTGGAGGCAGGACGAGTCACGCTCTTTTATGCCGTTCCCCCTTGTCAGTGACTTCAGTGCTAAAAGTGACGGACATTTTGTTAACTGACCATTGAAGGCTGTCTTTTGTCGTTGAAGGAAGCCAGAGTCCAGCCGCTGATTGGATTCAAGAAGCAGGGTTTTGTCTGTTTAGTGGTATGGGAAATAAATATGTAAAATGTAAGGTCCCTGAAAAAAACAAATTCCATTCATTTGCACGAAAATAGAAGAAATATTATTCAATTTCAAATATGCATGCTTGTTCGATTCCGCTTGAATAAGAAAATTTAAATTTAAATATTCTTGACAAAATTATGTTAACATGAGGTCCCAGCAGGAGACACCTGCGTGAGCATGTGTTTGTTGAGCGGCGTCACCACGGACTCCTTGCTCTGCGGGTCTGCCCGCCCATGTCTTGTTGTGCGTGACTTTCCAGTGTCTAAAGAAAAATACATCGCAGGTGATTGAGCCGAACCTGGATATGGTTAGACCCTTCGGGTACACCCGGGTGAGCCAATAGACCATTTTGGAACCCGCTTCTCATGAACGGGAGTCCTGATAAGACATGTCCAGTATGATTCAGTCAAGCTGCATTTTTTTCTACTGTCTATTCTCACCTTTCTTCTTTCACCCTCTCCACTATTTTCGTTTTCATTGTTTTTGGCGGCAAGGGCCCAACATTGAATGGCGATAAATACCCTCAACTTGATTGGAACTTGGGTATATTGCGTGGGCAGCACTGATAGCCCAACGTAATATGCAAAACTAAATGCCCTAAATGGGAGGCGAGCAGGAGAGGAGAAGGGCATAGCCTCCTCTCCGTACGTTCCCTCTTCCTCGACAAGAGCTGCGCTATAATTCGGCGTTACAGGGTATTGTAAACGTCTTTCATTTTTATTTAGATAATGTATATGATACGACCTGGCGGTTTGGAATATAGACGGATTTCTTTAGCTTTGGAGTTGCGAGGCCAGAACGCTAAACGTTATCAAGAGTTACATGATATCGTACTTTTGGCGTGAGGTTGAGTTGAACACTTTCCAAGCAGTTCTCTTCAAGAAAACGGAGACCATCAAGGAGGTGTTTAGATGTATTATTTCTTTAGAGATTAATTCGATTGCTAGTCATACATTATTCCGTGCAGTATTTATATGCGTACATGACGTGCAGATTTTGTTTCGTCCTGCAATCTATCCATATGCGAACATAGGGTCCACTTGCAAATCAACAGTTTACAAAAATGGGCTGATACAAATGGTTTAAAATTTGTCTCTTGAAAAAAACAGCATATATGTGTTTCTGTCGCCAGCGTGTATTTCTGCAAGACACTTCATTAAATATGTACAAAATACTAATGGTTGCAATAAAATGAACAAATGTTTCTGAGCTCATATTTGAATAAAGACTGACTTTCGTTCCACATATTAGGAAATTAAAACTTAAACGTATAAAAACAATGAATATACTTAAGGCCCTTCCGTGTGAATAATGGTGCTCCGATATGCCATTTTTGTTGCTCATATATTGTGCGGTTCTTTGCTCCAGGCTCGTATTTGTTAGCATTGTGTATGGCTCTGCCCAAGCATCGGTACTCAAAATGCGAGAACTCATACACCACTAAGGGCTGTGGTTGGCTACTGGTGCGTTTCACACCTCCTCGCTACTTAGTCTGTATGCAGAGGACAACAAACACTCCGTTGAAACTTGGAGGTTTTGCTCTCGTGTTTATGTAGTCTATCCGAGTTATCTAAGCCCCTCAACACCCTACTCGTGACAACCTTGAAAATAACAGGTTCCGAAGAATGTTTCAAAATAAACAATGTGATTTTGCCTCTTTTGCAAGAAGTGTTATGAATTCACCACGATCAGCAGAGCTAGATTGGAAGCATACAGTGGTTTATTTTTTTCTGCTATAGCACCGCGGGACCATCATCTTGTTAACGTGCAATTTAACATTGACCAAGCTTCCTTAGAATAGATTTAGCGAATAAAGCGTGAGGCGATATTTGTTCAGGTTCAAGTCTGATATATTATTTTTATACGAACGACAATTTATGATAGGAACGAGCGTAAGGCAGGTGACAGATAATCAATTCCGCAGCTACTATAAGAACAGCAGAGCTGTGTAATCTGTCTTTAGCTGTTCAGTATATAAGGAAGAAACGGCTTTGCCGTTCAGTCATTTACAGGGATTCTCCAAGCTTATTAAGAGCACTTGTATCACTGAAACGGGCTAAAGGCCCAATTGTTCTTAAATTTCAGAATAAGATAATTTGCGCTTCTTTCACAAAAAAATCTATAAGATATATTTTTGTTGGGCACCAAGCCATGTCGCAATTCAGGAAGCGAAGAGACCGATTTTGTTATGATTTGTACTAGTCAGAAATAAGTTAGACAACTAAGAAATACTCTATAAATACTACCATACCTCGTTTAATCGTTACATTTGAGGAAAGTCGCAAAATTACAGGAGTAATGAGACGCACAAAAATACATGTGGTAAAACCTTTTCTTAACAATCGGGAAAGTGACCATGCATCCGGAGCGCCTCCAGGATGTGGTCCGACGTCGGTTACGAAATGGTAGCACACATCTCATCCATGGACACCTCTTGTTTTGGAGTAGCCACATCCAAAGTTAAACGCTGTAATGTTCTGTTAAACACCTTACACACCCTCATTTTGAGAGCTCCGACTAAGACAAAGAGCATTTTAAAGATTTCGCAGTTTTTCGAAGAACATACTTCAATTCACTTATTAATTTTATTTCGAGATTATCCTGATTCCACATACTTGTGTTTAATTTTCAAAAATGATATCTGCACCGTACGCCGACGATACTTTAATAATATAGCTTAACTCATGTACCATCCCATATGCACTTCTACAATCTCATATGCATCGCTTTATCACAGCATCAGCTGATAAAGCTCTTCTTGCAATACCTAGCTTCTAATTAATTCATGCTTTTGGCGAAATTTGGCCTTAGCAGCCCTTGCACTAATGAAACCCCAATCAAACAAGCAATCAATCAAAAACATTAGGATCGACACATGCCAAAAAAAAATGTTAGTTCTTCTCTATAAGACATAATTATGGTGCCAAGACAATCAAGCGACGCAGAAAACTTGCGAGAAGCTATAGTCAGTGAAAGGTTAACAGCCAAGTACATGGAACTGCAATATGAAAGGACCACTTGGACGCGTGGCCGAGCCAGTGGTTGACGCGGCCGCTGCGAGCGCCTTGGGTGATTCCATGCTGCTCGAGAGGAGGACGCTCACACTTCGGGAAGGCGGGAAGCGCCTAATTGGTTCTGAATTGAGTTTTACGTAGGCAAGCGCTTCATCCGCGTCTTGCTGCAGCTACATAACGATTAAGTGGGATCATCTTTATTGATTTAACAAACAATTCTTCGACATCGTCTTTAATATTTTGTAGTCCCTACTTGTCAACATACATTACACGGAAAGTTAATATTAAATATTTTAATTAACGTGGTGGTAAGTGTTTAGATAATTTTAGTATTGTTATTGTCTTGAAAAAGCATAGCGAGAAACAGGACCTCGCCTATGAATTATTTTTGCATTGTTTCTAAACTAATGAGTACATGTCCAATATCTCAGCATTCCTTTAACAAAAGACCGCGGCACCTACATAAAATAACGCTATAATCCGCGTCTCAAACATTTAGAAGCTGGCGGTTTGCTCCCTCTCCTCTTACAATTTCCTTGAGTCTTTGCGGTATGGAGGCATACAGAGAGGTCACCAGGCCATCACGCCGAGCGACAGAAGTCCACTCGTCCTGGACACCCTTCCAAAGCGCGTCGTGCAACGTGTCAGTGAGCCGTCTCTTGGAGAGGCGTTTTTATATTAAGCCCCATCCATTTTTAGTGGGATTCATATCCCCGCCTTTTGGGTGGCCACTGCATTTAATCTATGCACAGCTCGTCCAGATGGCTTCGGACCTGTCGTGCCATAGGCGCGGGACTTCTGTCTTGCTGGAGCAGAAAGTGCCCATCCGGATGCGGTCCACCAAGCAGAAATGGCAGTGTCATGTTCTGTTTATAGTCAAGGTAGGCCTCAGCATTGAAATAACCGTAGGCCCTGTGAAGCACGCCTAAATCGTCGAATGTCAACATGTCCCATGCGGTTACAGTGCAGCGTCCGCTTGCAGCAACCTGATGGATGTATTGAGGGTAATATCTGAAGCGAAAATAGAAAAAAAACGTATAGGATTTTCATACTACGTACACCGTGCACTGAAGACATGGATTGTACAAAAGGACCCATCGGGACGCCTCGCTCGGTGGAGCCTACGACTGTAAGAGTACGACGTGACCGTGGTCTACAGGTCAGGCCGAAAACACAGCGACGCCGACTGCCTGTCCAGAGCCCGCGTCGAGTCAGCTACCGGCTGTGCCAAAGACGACGACGACGACGATTACTTTCTTGGGGCAGTAAGCGTTCACGGTATGGCAGCGCTCCAGCGGGACGGTCCTGAGCTGCGCGCACTGATTGACCACTTGGAGGGACGAGGGGATACGATTCCCCGAGTCTGCTCATGTGACCTGCCAAGATTCGCCGTCCGGAGAGGTATCCTCTACAAAAAGAGAACTTCGGGGCAGCAACTCGAGGTGGCTTCTGGTGATTCCTGCTAGTCTTCGAGAAGAGATCTTCCAAGCCTGCCACGACGATCCAACATCTGGTCACCTTGGCTACAGTAGGACTCTTGCACGAATCCGAGAAAATACCACTGGCCCAAGCTCCCGAAGACTGTCCACCTCTACGTCCGTTCGTGCCACGAATGCCAACGACGCAAGAAACCACCGACGAAGCCTGGCAGGTCTCCTGCGACCGATATCACCCCCGACTGCACCATTCCAGCAGATTGGAACGGATCTTCTTGGACCATTTCCGCCGTCAACGCAGGGAAACCGTTGGATAATCGTGGCAACTGGTTACCTCACCAGGTACGCCGAGACAAAAGCATTCTCGATCGGGGAGCGCCGTGGAAGTAGCCAAGTTTTTCGTGGAGTCTATCGTCCTCCGACACGGCGCTCCCCTAGTTTTGATTACGGACCGAGGATCCTCGTTCATGGCGCAACTGAAACAAGAGATAGTCCGCCTGAGCCACACCGACCACCGCCGGACCACGGCATACAACCCGCAGACCAACGGGCTGACGGAGCGACTAAACAAGACCATCGCCGACATGATTTCGATATACATGGACGTGGAACACGAGACGTGGGATGAAGTGTTGCCCTACGTCACGTTCGCGTACAATACGGCGATTGAAGAAACTACCGGCATTACACCTTTTCAGCTGGTGCACAGCAGAAAGGTGACGACGATGCTCGACCCCATGCTGCGCCACGACCCGACGGACGACAGCACCGACGACGCCCAGCTGGTCACCCAACGAGCAGAAGTACGCCAGCTAGCCCGTTACGAATAAAGGACCAGCAACTTGTGGACGCTGGCTGGTACAACCTTCGTCACCGCGACGTGGAGTTCCAGCCCGGAGACAGGGTGTGGGTGTGGACACCAATTTGCCGCCGCAGACTCAGGGAAAAACTGTTGAAACGCTACTTCGGACTCTACAAGGTCATCCGCCGCCTTGGGGACTTGAACTACGAGGTGCTCCCCGACGGAACCCGACCGTCAGGACGCCGCCAGCCACGACCCGAAGTCGTCCACGTAGTTAGAATCAAGCCGTTCTACGCGCGCTAGGATTGCGACACTGCATGTTTCTTTTGTTTCACCATTAATGTTTTAACCATTTGTGTTTTCCCTTCGCGTTGCATCGGGGCGATGCACTTTTAAAAGGGGGATAATGCCGCCCGCAGAGCCGAGAAAGCAACGCTCGGTCACGATCTTCTAGAAGATTCCCATTCATTCTCGCACTATACCTAATTGTTCCTTTGCTTCGCTGTTCTCGAAAGTGCCAGTTCATCCTCGCCCCGAGTGCGCGACGCTCGAACGTTCTTTGCCGAACTTTCGAGATAACGACGCACTCTTGATAAGCAGCTGCCCTCGACCTTGTCGAGTCAGTCTCGCTCGTGCTCTCTGTTGTCGCCGCCGGAATTGCCACCTGCTTTTCTGCTAGCTCGACGCTCTTTCGTTCTTTACTTATTTTTGGTTAGCACAAGTTCACCTATTAAACCTTTATTTTTCAGTTCACTGCTTGTCTTTGTGTTTCCTCCGTTCGTGACAATATCGATAAACTTGACTCGTTACGCCAGCAGGCGTAACGTTACGCCAGCTGGCGTAACGTAACGCCGGCTGGCGTAACGTTCAACGTTACGCCAGCCGGCGTAACATTGAATGAACAGAAACCGGAGGTGCCGATGTTCTTGGCTGAGGAATGGCTTGCGGTAGGCTATACGGCATTTAAAAACGGCACATCGTAGGCGTCTCGCTATCGTCACTTTCGATACGCTAAGACACAGCTCTGACCTCAGGTTCCTTACAATCATGAAATGGTTGCCAACCATGGCCGCTACAATCAACGTGTCTTGCTGCATGGTCCTGGCCCTTGGGCGCCTGGCATGCGAGGCATCTGCGACCCTTCCTTACTGTCGGTAGGCTTTTATTCACCTTCGCACAGATTTGGTTACGTGGCAACTATCGCCGCAATTGCTGCCTGCGACATACCTCGCCTAGGCGAGGGCTATTATTCTGGCCCTGTCGAAGGGCGTGATCCGTCCCATTCTTCTGAGGACAAGGTCCAAACTCTGACCCTATCTTATCCCCATAACCTCGCCGCGCCCAGGGCCGAGCAAACACCGCTCGGTCACGGAATTGAAAAAGAACTCCCGTTTATTCTTGCTCGGGGCTTAACTTTTATCCTTTCGTCTTTGTTAGCTTGTTATAATAAACTGCCTGTTCATTCTCGCCGTAGCCCGTGACGCTCGAAGCTTCTTTGCCGAACATTCCAGATGCCGACACACTCCAGATGAACGAGCGGCCTGCGACCTTGTCGACTCAGTCTCGCTTTCGCTTGCTTACGCCGCCAAATCGCCGCCCGCTTTTCTGCTGTCTTGACGCTCGTTCCTCATTTTGTTTCGCACAACTTTGCGCAGCAAACTTTTTGATTTCAGTTCACCGTTCTGTCTTCTCGTCACCTTGAGTCGGGACAATATGGCGCCGTTCATATAAATTGTATTTTTGTTGATTTCGCGCGTGTCCGTTCCGGTATTATCGGCAAAAAATATTCATGTGTTCAAGCGCCATGGGCATAACCTAAAGCTGAGCAGTGAAAATACTTGCAACACTGTCGATACGTTTCGGCTCTACTAAAGTGTTTCGAATGAACTACGGAATGTACGAAAAACGAGCTTTTCGCCCCATCAGTAAAAATTTCACATAGTCTCGATATTTTTCTTGTAATACAAGAAACTCCTTATGAAGAACATGATGGTTAACTCACCTTTTAATATATGTTTGAGCAACCAGTCACATGATATTCTTACTGCCTTCAAGGGGCAACAGTCTGTGTTCCTTGATCAAGTTACTAACCAGGAATAGTCAGTTGGAGGGAGGCGGAAATGCTCTAAAGCCGGAAGCGTAAGGCCGTATTATGCTAGGTTTGTTTTCAAAAAGCCGCAAAATCGTGGATGTGGGAATAGCGGTTTATGAAGGATGCACAGGATCAGATTTAACTTTGTACCAATAACACAAGCTAAGATATTGTCTGCGCTTCGCTAGTGACGTTTGATGTGTATCTAGATACAGGCTCAAAACAGGCGATGTCGAAAATGCTCCTGTGACAAGTCGAAGCCAAGCTGATGGATTGGATATAGCACTTTTAAGACAGGTTGCCGTGCTGAGCCGTTAACAATTGCACTATTGTCCAGTTGGAAACGAACCAGTGAGTTGTACAATCTGATGAGACATCGCCTATCAGACCCCAGAATATGTGTGAAAGCACTTTGAAAATATTAAAGGACCGCAATCATTTCTGCTTTGGCTACCTGACGTGAGCCAGAAATGTAAGTTTCTTGTCAAAAATAGCCCCTAAATTTGTGTGCTTGTGTTTACAGGTATTGCAGCGCTATTGAACTGTAAACAAGGACCAAGCTACGGACCCCGACGTAGTGAAAAAAACACGCACACTGTCGTTTCTGAATAAAACATAGAACCATTTTCATCAAAACCCATTTGCTCATTTTGCAATATTGAGATATGAAGCTGGCGCTCGCAACCTGAGAGATTGCAAGACGAAAAAGAAATCTGCACAGAGTCTACATATAATGAATATGAAACTGATGCAGGTATCACTGCAGAAAGGCTGTTCATCTTCACCACAATCAAAGTGACGCTCAATACAGCCCCTTGATGGATGCCACTTTTCTGAAGGAAAACATTCGAAAGTGTGGAACCAAACCAAACCTGAAACTTCCGACTGGTCAAAAGCTCCCGTATGCAGCGCAACATGCGGCAACGGACACCATATGTGTCTAAGTCCTATAGAATCCAGTAACGCCGCGCAGTATCATACATATTTTCTAGGTCAAAACATACCGATACACATTGCTGTTGATAAAAAAATGCTTCACGTATGAAAGTTTCTAGGCGAACAAGATAATCCAAATTAATCTCCCAATCTGAACCCACACTGATTGGATCTAAAATTCCCTCACTCTCAAAAAAGTATACTAATCCTTCATTTTTGTTAGTTTTTCGTAGGTTTTCTTAACGCAACTGGTCATTGCAATTGGACGATAACATTGCTGGTAGATTAGAGTCTTTGACGGGTTTTAGAAGGGGAATCATGTGTGCCCACTTTCAGCACTGAGGAAAGGCAAACACCTCCTGCAATTGATTAAACAATGTTAAAAAATAGCCTAAAGATTCAAAAGACGAGGGCCTCAACATTTTATAGCAGAATTTGATCAGGACCAGGCGCCGACTGCTTTTTTCACCCAAAGGAAACCTCAGAGTTCACACATTGGGAATGGATGGTTGTGTACAAAAGTGTCTGATCCCGACATATCAGTTCACCGCTTCTCTGCTACAGCTCTGAGCTACTTAAAGTTTGCAGAAAAATTAGATGAGCTAGCAACTTCACAAAAACGTTCTGCAAGAACATTTGCCTTTGCCCTTCAACGTTGGCGAAAGCGAGTGTAAACGAGGCGCCCTAAACCATTGGTAGTTAGCCTGAATTTTTTTACCCCGTCCCACACCTCCTTAGAAATGACAAAACTGTTCACCTTAGAAACATATGTCAACCTTGAACGTTTCTTCGCATGTCTGCCTGTCCAACGAGCCTGCTTTACATTTTTAAACTCCATCTAGTTCAGATCCTTGGGTAGCGGCAAAACGTGCGCCAGGCCCTGTTCTGACATCTAAGCGTTACATTACTGTCTTTCGTTCACTAAGGCTTGCAGCGCTTAGGAAGATTTTCAGATGTTTGTGGAATGGGGGCAGATGCAGCATTTATGATACGTTAAGTAGCGTACAAGGTGTCGATTTCAGGCGTCATAGCTAAAAGTTCAGTTGGGTCAAGCACTGCTTCCAATGCTGAAAAATCCCAGTCAACCTTGTCTAGTTTGCACATCGGGATACGTGTTGCAAGTGAAAGTGGTGCTACCGTGCTTTCTAAAACAACAGAAAAATGGTCACTTCCAAAAGTGTTATCTAAAACATTCCAAAGAAAACAGGGAAGTAAATTTGGGTATAAAAGAGACAGATCGATAGAAGTGAAAGAATTATTAGGTGCACTAAAATGCAGGATCTTGTTCATTTGAAAGGCAAAGGCCGGATGACAATAAAATATTTAAATTACCCCACCACAGGAGTCTTGGCGAGCACTAACCCACGTGGGGTGGTAAGCGTTAAAAACCCCTAGATTAAAAAAAAAAACGTTGCGGAAGTTGCGCCGCAAGTTTACGCAGGTCATGTAAATGGAGTGGATTATTTGGTTGCAGTTAAAGTGAAGCAAGTGAAATAAGATGGTCAAGAAGAGGACGAATCGCCACTGCTTCTAGAGAGGTTGTGAGAGGGACTGAAGCACAGGCAATACCACTCTGCAGAATTCCAGCTACTCCACTAGAAGAGTTGCTAGGGGCGTAGAAAGCTGGGTGAGTTGGTGATGCATCGGAATGAAAAAACGGCGCAAACAAAACGACGGACCAGTAGAAGAGTATACACACAGACAAGGCGCTGACATACGACTCAAATTTAATAAGAAAAAGCATGAAGGCCTCGCAAAAACCCGAACAATCCGCCACACCTACGTCGCCACACACCACGTTCCCATTGGCCGAGATATTCTATCTCTTTTTGATAGAGGGCCACAGAGGGGGCGCTGACACACGCGCCCTCCCAACATCGTGATATGTGAAATGCCTCCGTTATTTCCCTCGTCCTTTTGTTGTTGTGTCGCATCATTATTGTTGTATCTTCAAACTTAGGGGCGCACCCACACCTGTCACAATGACAGGTGTGAGCTGCGATAGAGATATTCTATCTTTATCAAAAAGAGAGAGAATATCTCGGCTAATGGGAACGTGGCGTGTGATGACGTGGGTGTGGTGGATTGTTCGGGTTTTTCGCGGCCTTCATACTTTTCTTATAAAATTTCAGTTGTAAGTCAGCGCCTTGTCTGTGTGTATACTCTTCTACTGGTCCGTCGCTTTGTTTGTGCTGTTTTGTTTCATTCCGATTCAGTTGCTAGGGGATGCACTGTCATTTCTAAAAAACTGACGATGGCGTGGAACATTTGTTTGTGTCCTTGAGATGAGTCTCCTGTAGTGCTATAGCGACAGGTCGAAGCTCGTGAAGAAAAAAAAACTTTATGTTATCAACATTAGGAAAAAGGCTGCGACACTTCCACTGCATGATACTATAGTTCTTTGCCATTTCGAAAAGAAAAATATATACATAAAAAGTGACATAAAAGGAAGTTCGTTAAGGTTTAAAATTTATTTTTACACGTGGGATGCTCTGCTGTTTAGGAGGATCTTTCTGTTGCCGATGGGGGTCACTGGCGACAGATAGAGACGGCTCCGATCCTGAGAGGAGAGCATCCTTATCGGACCTGAGCCCACTTTCATTCGTGCTTCCGTCTGTTGCCGCCGGCAGCTGACACTTGGAGGTCGACTGCTTCGGCGACTCCCCGGGCTACCTTTGGCGAGCAGAGGTGCGAGGGGTAGGCCTCGGCCCCTAGGGGTCCAGGTACCGAGTGGAGCAGGTGGGGTCAGCCCCTGCTCCAAGGTGGACGCTGAGGACGCAGCACTCATCTTGCGATTCGACTGAGGTGCCACTGTCACCGCTCCCGAGGACGCAAGAAACCTCGACGGGAGGCGCAGATCGTCCCTAGACGTCTGTGTTCCCGTCGAAACCATTGGCCGAACCGATCACCCATGTACGGCCTGGGCATAAGGGCCTTTGGAAACAAAAACAAAACGATTATTTGCATCAATGTAAGAAATAGTTTTTATTAAACTTGCAAGGTGAGAATTTATTTCTCTCGTTTCCATAAATAGCAAGATCGGGAGTATGCTGGATTTTTAACGATTACAGTTAGTGAACTGAGCTTTGTTCTCACACACATAAGAGACATGTTTCTTACTAGAGCATTTGTCGCAGGTCTCACTACCTCGAGAGTTCCGCGATGCATGGTCAAACCTTAGGCACTTAAAGCAGCGTTGGGAGTTTGGCGCATAAGGACTGGACACGGCACTGAAGGTAGCCTGCCTTTACATTAGTGGGTAGAGTGGTGGAGTCAAAAGTCAAAATGACATGCCTCGTTTTGAGTTCTACGCCGTCGCGACGGAGGGTGATGCGTCGTGCTGGAACAACTTCCTGTCCAGAGAGACCCTTAACTAGCTCTGTGGCTGTCAAGTTGAGCAAGTCATCCTCAGATAAGACCTCTTGTATGGGGATTAACCTTCGATGAGGGTTCACACTGACCTTGTACTCTGAAACAGAGTCCAGGGCTAAAATTGATTCGCTTTTTTGTTTCTATCTCAACAAGAAGGTCGTCCGATGCCATTTTTGCGCTAAAGTTTGCCCCGATAACACCTTCAAGCATTTCGGACACGAAAATGTAGAAAGTTTATCCAGTGGCTTTTGGCCCTCAGAGTGCAAAACAAGAAACTTTGGGAATTTGATATGGTCAGAGGTCTTAGTGGAAATATCAAGGACTTCTTTGCAGGTCCTTTTCAGGGCTCGATCGTGTTCTTTAGTTTTGAAACCCACACAAAAGGGAAGGAAATTCAGTGCCCGTGTGCACCGCCCACCATGGACGCCCAACGAAGGAGTAGGTGATGTGCCATAGCTGGAAAGGCTTGGCTGACACAATTGCTCTACCAGTGCTGCCTGGGCACTATACTCAATTGCGGGGTCAAGGAAAGAACCTGTTTACACCCAAAGGTTACACTTGCTGCCTAAGAAGTTGAAAAAGGAAGGAAGAGAGTGAATGATAAAAGAAGAGGTGAAGGAAAAGTGAAAGAAGGAAGACGAGGGTAGAATGGGCGACTGACTGAATGATCGTGGTCGGGTCAAGCCAGGACACCCGTCTAAGAGAAGCCGGGGCAGAAGCGGTATATTGCCTCGTCCAGGGGGCCCCGAAGGTTCCAAACGTACCCTAGGCTCAGCTCAATCACCAGGATCCTCTTTTCTCCGGACACGGGTGAAGCCACGCACAAACAGGCGTGGGTGAGGCGAACCCACATGGCTCGTAGTGGGTAGTGAAGCCACTCACCATTCACCTACTAAAGTAGGTGCCGACTGCGTGCGGGTATGGTGGCCCACGTGGCTGGGGTCTGTGGTGACGCTTACTCACCAAGCACCTTGCACCTAAGGTGGATGCGCCCCTGTGGGGCTCGGGGTCCGTGGAGACGCCACTCTTGAAAACACCTGCTTTCACAGGTGCCCCATGCGGGTTCTTCTCATAAAAATTAAATCATTTTGCTGAACTAGGCTTGGCGGCTGTGCCTTAGTCTTTACAGCAGACATTGGTGAGATGGAGTATAGATGTCATTGAAAGGGGTAATAACAAAGTAACCCTGAGACAGGTGTTCCGAATGAAACACTGTTTGTAAAACTGAGTATCTTGTCTCACGACCACGGATAAGAAGTGAAGCTTATAAAATAAAAGAAACAAAAGAATCGTCAGCTATGGCTGCGCCCATGCACGGTTGTCGAAAATAGCTTCTATGTCAATGACAAAATCAGTGCCGCCCTAAACGTTTGTATGAACTATTAGTTCTTCAAACTTAGTGGCACAAGGGTACGTGAAAACCTCTTTAGATCCAGCAAAGTATCTGTATAGATGACTTAGGCAAAACTGAGCAACTGTTACAAAAATCAGAAGCTGTTACTTCTTGAATGCAAACTTAATATATATTGTTCAAACAAAGAGTATTTAAAGATACAAAAATACATTAAAATATATGTTTGTGTCTAAGAACGAGTCGTAGATTTAGGTGAAAATTTCCGATATTTTATTTAAAACAAACAACAACGGAAACTTCACAGAAGAAGGTTGTCCGCCTGAAACGTCGTGTATATCTTCCTGTCCAATTGTTTGTTTTTTTTGAGTAGCACAGCCATATATTTGCGGATTTTTGTTTAAGTTCATCGTGCTCGGCAGCGCCCCTATTCTTTTGGATATATTTCAGGTAGTTAGCCACGAGTCTTTATACTTTGTATTGATACCTAAATGTTGGGCATCTCTACAAGAAAATAACGTTTGCCTATTATTGCCACTATTTTCATTTTTAAGCGAACAGTAGAATAAACTGTGAGCATAAATATTCATAATATTTAGCGCATATTTTGATGCTATAAACCAGTGTTCCAAAATCCTAACCTCCAAGCGGTATAAATGGTGAAAGATTATCTCACACGCAGACTCTTGTGAAGAAAGGGCTAGGTATAAAACAATTTTTATCAGCATTCTTGGCACCACGTGGTGGTCTTGGAGGTTCGTGACTATGCATTTTTAATGTTTTTGCTCGACGATATTTGCAAAGGTTATCGGAAAAAACGAAGTCTAACAAAAAAGCGCTCTCCTCTTACTGTGTTATGGCGTCAGTATAAAGAAACATGACAGCCGCCCATGAGAGCCAGAGCAGACAGCTGGTCTATAATAATCGGTAACTGTTAGAAGTTTGTGGGAGCGAGGGTCTTCCACTACACCCAGAAACCGCTGCCGACCGCCCAAAGTGGACACAGTCCGAAGCACACAACAGCGCATGAAGAATAGCATCGAGAGCCTTTAAAACGGGCGAGACGGACCGAGGGCACGGTGACGTGTAGGTCGAAAGCCACGGCATTGTTATAATTTAATACTAACAACCGATTCCTGTTTCTCTAATGAATGTAGTTTCGTGTTTTGGAAACCCTGGCTCCGTGTTGTTCCTCCCGGATGGGCATGCAGCAATCCAACCCTAAAACATGGCGCCCAACATAGTTTTCCTGCCCTTCATTCCGGAGAAACACGCGGCTGGCTTTCTGTTCTCGTAAATGTGTTTTTAAACCATGGTGTTTCTCTCTCAAAGTAGTGCATGTATTCGCGACAGCGCGATTGCTCGTTGAATTGGAGCCTCAAAGCATCAATTAATCACGCGGATGACGCTTTAGGGGCGTGTTTATTTTTTCGAGTTAAGTTACCGTATGTTGCCACATCACGTCTTTTTTTTGTCTGCTTTGCGTTTCTGTTTTTTCTCGCCATGTCTCACTCACTACGGTTGGAGACGAAGGATGGCGAAAAGTCAGAATGCAAGCAAGGACTCCCGAAGCAGGCTTGTCGGATGCGTAAGCCGAATTGCTACTGAAGGTGGCAGACATGTGTGATGCGGTAACGCAGCGTCTCACCGTGCAGCATTCACGTGAGCCGAAGCTGCATCCCCAGCTGACGGCGCCGGTCTACACTGGCTACAACGACGCCAAGTCAATCGCCGACATCCTGGGTGAGCTCGACGTCTGACAAAGCCGCCTCAGGCGCCTCGGAACTCCCTCATGATATGCCGAATACTCCCACTCGCTCTACAGTCTAGCGCTGCGTGCTGGTTAACGCTGCAAGCTACATTCACGGGCCTAGCGAAGTTCGAGCGGCAACCCCGAGCAGAGCTCCTGCCACCTTGATACGAGTGGCAAATCTTTAGAGAAATCGAGTCCCGAACGCAACATCCAAACAAAACCCTGGTTCAATATATTATCGCATTACAGGAACTCACACATGGGGCGCAACCTAATGTCTTCGAGTCGGAGATTATAGCTCGGGTACTTAGACAAGGTCACCCGAAGTACTACGTGTACCTAAACAGCCAGCACCTTTGAGACGAACAAAAAAGCATAGTCCCGGCATGCCGCAGCACTGAGGAAGTCTTTCTCGGTCAGAAGAGCTATCTTCCACTGCCTTTGGCAGACAACTCTCTGAAACCCGCATGCGCTTGGCAGGGCCCTGAGGCAATCCGGGCGCCAAGAACTCCTCGGGAGCCCGTGTCCAATCAAAGCAGCCGGAGGCGCTCCAGTTTCGGTTGAATGCGGGGCCACTAAAGGACGTCCGAAGAGCGCCCTGGTGCAGGAGACTCAAAGAGGTACTGGGACCAATGCCACAACAGTAGACAGCGCGGCGAGTTCCAAAGAGAGTGCCCAAATACAAACCCGAGGAAGAAACAAACGAATGGCGCAAGGGCTGGATATGAGCAGAGGGAATGTGAAAATCCGGTCAATCCTCGCGCGCCTATGGGACGTGAAAACCCGGGAAGTCAGTTGCCAACCAAATCGGGAAACTTTAACGGCTGGCGCCGATGAACTCCACTGAGAGCCGCCGATGTCCCCTATCACATCGGGGATCAGGCACACAGCATCACTTTTCCATCGGTATGTCGAATTAAGGCTAACATCGAAATGATCGAGCCATGCATGACGATCTTTTTGCTGTTTTCCTTTACCACGCTTTTCGATACCGGGGCTGCTATCTCGCTTATAAGGGACGCTGCCTATGAACTATGCAAAAAAATAAAAAAATAACCTTTCGTTCTGGCAAACACACGTCTGCAGCTAGCCTCTCGTTCAACAGTATCGCCGTGCGGTGCCGTAAGGCTTGAAAATTGCATTTAATGAGAAGAAACGGCGTCCGCGCTTTCTGTATCTCCCTGGACTCGCCGTACCCGCGATCTCGAGTCGAGATTTCATTGTAGGCGTAGGCATGACGCCTCGACCTCCCTGGTGGCGGATATCGTCTTGTAAACGAGGCGGACCTGACTTCTTCCACCAAACGAGAGAACTGCACCACTGGCCCAACCCTCCCAGCCCCTTCACAACGCCTGAAGCAGCCCTACCATCCGAAATCTTCGATACCCTGTACAAGTGTCCTGGCACTGACCTCCAAAAGAACGCAGCTGGAGGACGTCATGTGGCCGTTCTCTTCAATGCTCAGGAGCAACCAGGAAAGACAGATATCCTGCTGCATTGGATTGAAACCGGTAACGCACCGCCTTGGAGGTGCAATACACGCCCCATTGGCGAGCACAAACGATTACTCCTGACACACCTCTTCAGGAGATGCTTGACACTGATGCAGTACGTGAGTCAAAGAGCCCTTGGGCATTTGCTGTCGTTCTCGCATCGAAACAAAATGGAACTGCCAGACTCTGCGTAGGTTACAGATGGCTTAACGAAGTGTCAGTACGGGACAGTTACCTTTTTCTCAACATTTCTTTATATAATGTATGCGCGTCGATAACTTGGCGGTGTTCACTACGTTGGATTGCATGCCGCAATTACTTCAGATAGAGGTGCATCTGTTAGACATGCAGAAAACCAGCTTTCATTTGCGACAGAGGGCTGTACGAGTTCATCCGCCTGCCATTTGGCTTGTCCAACTCGCCAGCGAGCTTAGAGCGTTTAATAAACGTTGCGCTCGGGAACAGTAAAGATACGAATTGGCGATTGCATACATGGATGATGTTCTTGCTTCCTCGCGAACATTCGAGGAGCGCCTCGAACACTTTACTATTGTGCTTGAGGGGATGTGGAACGCGGGCCTAACAATCAACCCGGGAAGAGTTACAGTGGCCGAGCCCAAAATTAACCACCTCGGATCTGTTGTCCGATAGCGGCACGCTCCGTCTCAACGAAGAGAAAATGTTCGCACTAGCTGAGTACCTGTGCCCCACTGACGTAAAAAGGTTTACAGCAATATCTCGGAATGCTTGCATTCTATACGAGACTTTATTTCTTACTGCTCCGAGATTTCTCAGCAGCTTAATCATCTTCTTCGAAAAGGTGTCAAATGGTGTTGGAGCAAACAGAAACAAAGCGCATTCACAGCCTCATCAAACGCAGTGACAAAAAACGCGTGTCGGCACGTTTCCGACCTGAACCAAACATTCGTTTTGCAGACAGATAGGAGCGATTGCGGCGTCGGAGCTGTTCTACTGCAGGAACATTACGGTATACTTCGGCCGGTTGCTTTCGCAAGTCAGACCCTCAGCTCCCAACAACGTAACTACAGTATTGCAGAAAGAGGATGCTTGGCCATAGCGTGTGCTTTAAAGCGATTTGACATGTATTTAGATGGCGCAACATTCCAAACTGAATGTGATCGTCTAGCGTTGTCATGGCTTAAACGACTTCAGAACCCCGCTGGTCGCCTCGCTCGTTGGGCACTTACGCTACAACAAAACGACTACACTATTGTGTACAGGCCGGGTGCTACAAACCAAACTGCTGATGAACTTTCCCGCGCCCCTCTTCCTGAGGACCACGTGCAGGAAGTTCCAGGTCTGGTTGCATTGGTTAATTACAACACAGGGACTACCTGACTCATGGTAGGGAGCATTGGTATCAAGAGAGGATCTTCTCAAGGCCCAGCACGACGATGGGTGGCACCAACAAGTGACTGCCTGGCTGGCAGCGTCCAGCCTCAGTCAACACCAAGGGTGATGAACAGTTTCGACTTTACTTACTGAGCAGTCACTGGTCCTTCATCAGATATATGCACAGCTCTGCCATAGACGGACACGGCAATGGGAGCAAAACTTATGATAAGTTGTCCCAGATTGCGACGTGGCCCGGCATGCGGCAAGATGTACTGGAGGCATGCGTGAAGTTGCCCGTCATGCACGGAAAGTGAAACCGCATGGTTGCAACCCCAGGTCTTATAGTGACCGATCGTGAGCCAGAGCCCTTATCAGATCTGTTGGTTTATTGTCATGGGTCCATTTCCAACATAGCCCATGAGGAAACCGGTACTTGTTCGTAGGTAGCAGACCATTTTCACCAAATTGGTGGAGCTGTTCCCGTCGAAAAGTTGGACTCGCGAAAAAATATTGGACTGCCTCCTGAGCCTTCACACGTTTCGCCTTTTTCGGCAAGCCTAAACTCAGACAATGCGTCCAGTTTTATGAAGCAAAGTGTTCGTCAATGCATGCGTGGTTTTGGGAATTCAACAAAAACAAACTTCGTTGTATCATCCACAGGCAAATATAACCGAACGAGGACAATCGAAACCTTAAGATGATGCCTGTTGCTCATTCGGAGCGCCCAAGGACTGGGATGCGACGGCTCCAGATAGCCTTAGCGCCACCCGTACCACGGTTAACCGTCAATCGGGCTCACCCCTGCCCAGTTCAATTTTGGCAGAGAGCTTGCTTTTCACATCATAGAACACTCTCCGTTCGCCAGAGCCCAGGCCACAAGGCCGCAACTAAACAAAAAGTCGCAGACGACCATGCAGGCACGTTTCACTGTCAACTTTAAAGAAGCCCGGGAGAACGTCAGACGTTGCCAGACTGCAGGAGACCGACCAGTACAACCAGGGACGCCGAAGCATGCAGTTTAAGGTGGGAGACTTGGCTCTCAGGCGCACTAACCCCTGAGTGACGCGGCAGAAGGGTTTCGTGCCTCACTGGGCAACAGGTGTGATGGTTATTCCGTTTCCGCAAAAAGCTTTCCCGACTTACATACCCACTAATTTACTATTCCAGTGGGTGAGTCCACACTGTCAGCTCATTTGACTGACCTTAAACAATTTCACACACTGGAAGATTGCTCTGCGGGGTCGGAGCGATGCCGACGAGAACCCAATCGCGGACCCCCCCCCCCCCCCTCGCCGCGAGGCAGGCGGTACAACCTGCGGCATTGTTTACGGCTAATAGAGAAGTCATGCAGCGGTGAACAATATTCCTCTTATTTTTTTATATTTCGAGTTTCAAGGGTTGTACCTTTGATATGTTATCCCACAAATCGGATCGCCTTCCTAAAAGGTTGAAGTATATATTGCGCGATCGTATGCTACATCTCTCAGATCCTTTATGTTTTATGCATGACTATAGAACAAGTGTTTGCACATGAAAGAAACCAATGGCAATGTTTTGTTTCGATCCACGAAGATAGATCACGGTCAACGCAACCACGAATCCGGTGCACTCTGAACGCTAGGGTCCCAGTACACGTGGCTTGTCCAAATCAGCGAGGGCGGCAGCTGGCCAGAGCCACCCCCCGGAACCAAAGCTGGTGGGCATGACGAGACTAGGGAAGTAATCCGTTATAAGTAACGGACAGCTTGTGATATATTTCTTTTTCAAGTAATTCTGCAAATGCCACGTTAGCTTTTTCGGGAAGTAATTTGAAGTGGATTTTTGTAACAATAAATTGGCAACTAGATTGCTTTATTTATTTGTTGCTTTTTTAATTATAAGAATAACACAGCAACTGGAACAATACAAGCACAACATTTAGCAGCTTGAACCCGCCCGCCCCCCCCGCCCCCCCCCACCATCAAGAAGGAAAGGATGGCCGAAAAGACGGTGGAATTTTTGGCGACCGGTAACTAGAACCACTAGAAAAATGCGCGAGGCGTGCCACCAAACATACAGGGGACAAAAATATCAAGCAAGACAACACCGACTAGAGCCTCCGTCGCCTTCCATCGTATTTCTTTCATTCTCCCGGGCCTGAGAAAATTATTCGTGTTTATTCGGTTTTGTCTTTTATGCCATATCACCCTCTCCAACTTCTTCGACGTCTACCGCCAACTGCACAGACAAAACACAGCTCCGTATCTCCTCGATGGGCAGGTTCACACATCGCGTAACAGAACATGTAGTTCGCGCGGGGGTCGAATTCTTTTTGTCTCTGATGTGCTACTTTATTCCTGTGCAACTCTTGAGGCGCGGCTGAAAAGCCCCGATTGCGGAGGCAAGAAACACCGTCTTTGAGGGTGCGGACAATAGTTTTTTGGTGTACTTGCCTGGTCACGGTGGTCAGTCCACTCTCAAGCTACGCAGTGTAAGAGATCAAGGGGCGAGTGGTGTGATCCTCTTTTTTTCTGAGACCGATGGCGATCGGTTAGCAATACA